>PVLC010003303.1:0-99301 GCA_004027655.1 Graphiurus murinus | reverse complement strand
TTCAAGTATCTGCAAGGTCTCTGGTCTGACATCCAGGTCCTTGATCCACCTTGAGTTGACTCTTGTGCAGGGTGAGAAAGTGGGGTTTATTTCCAGTTTCCTGCATATGGTTAACCAGTTTTGCCAACACCATTTGTTAAAGAGGCTATCCTTTTTCCAGCGTATATTTTTGGCTCCTTTGTCAAAAATCAGTTGACTATATTGCACAAATTACTACAATAAAAAAATTAAAAAAAAATAAAATACCAATTTATATTATACTATAATATACCCGTGGAATATCTAACAGAATTCTGAAAATAGTACTTATAGCTAACATTGTTAAATATTTCTTCTGTGCAAAACACTGCTCTCTGTACTTTTAATTTAGTAATTAATGTCTCATCACAAATCTGTGAGATAGTTATCATGATTATGTTCATTTCCCACAAAGGCAGTGAGATACAGAGAATTGACATAACTAGATTAAATTCAGATAGGTAGTAATAAATAATGAAGCCACTAAACTATGTTATCATATGTAAAGAAGTATTTAAAAGATATTTTTATTTATATTCCAAGTTTTCTTTCCATTCATTCATTAATCGTTCTACAAAATCATATGTAACAGATAATGTACATTTAAACACCAAAGTCACTTGCTTTTTATAGGTAGCCCTACTCACTCAGAATATGTTATATCGGGAACGTGATTTCACTTGGCAAGCCCAGAAGAACATGTTTTTACTTCATGTTCATACAATACCTTGTTGCTTTAGGAACTTAGAATAGAAGGTAATGGTGAGATCTGGGCTTAGTGGCACATGAATGGTAATCCTAGTAGTTGGAAGGCTACGACAGGAGGATAGCAGGTTTGAGGCTAGTCTCAGCAACTTAGTAAGACCCTCAGCAACTTAAGGAGACACTGTTCAAAAAATAATAATAAATTAAATATGGCTGGAGGTGTAGCTCAAAGGTAGTGTGCCCCTGGCTTCAATCTCCAGTACCAAGAAAGTAAATAAAACAAACAAAAGAAGAAGGTAATGGTGAGAATTTCTTCACAGTTGGTGCTGACAAGTTAGATGAGTTGTTTCTTGACAAATTAGAGATTCTGGAAAATGTTCTATGGACTTAGGTTGAAGGAACTTCATGGTGAATAACACTGATAATTATTTGAGTCCACATGGAGTGAGTTAGTCAACTTTCCATTATCTTGAATGTCTGAGATAATTCAACTTATAAAGACAAAAGGTTTATTTTGGCTCATAGTTTTTGAAGACTCCATCCAGGGTCAGTTGTTTGGCCCTGTTGCTTTGGTGCCTGTGGCAAGGTCACACATCCTGGAAGGGAGTGTGTAATGGAGTAAAAAGCCATTTACCTCATCCTCATGGCTGGGATAAGAAAGAAACAAAGAGGAAGAGGCTAGTGTCTCACCATCCTCTTTAATAACATGCCCTCAATGATGAGGAGGCTTCTCACCAGGCCCCATCTCTTAAAAGTTTCTCCCCTCTGCTGGTAGATAAGCTTTTGCACACAGAGGCCTTTGGGGGACATTTAAGGTTGAAACTATAGCATGGATCACACATATGTTTCAGACCTGGCATCTGCTTGATGCTTTTTGTACATTGTGTTATTTAGTCTTTACTGAAATTGCAGCAGGTATGACTTATTATTTTCCCAAGTTACAAGTGAGAAAAGTGAGAAATTCAAAGGACACAGGGATGTACTGACCCACTGCATTCTTTAACTCTGACTCCCAAGCCAGCTCTCTACACTACTCTGCACTTGTTCCTGTCTATTCCTGGGAACACCACTGCAGCTTCAAGTGGCCTGCTCGCCTTCCATGGCATTTCTGAATTTGAGAACTGGGAAGGGGCACACCATTTGACCTTTAGTTGTGTATCATCCCCAATTCTGTAAAAAAAAAAAAAAAAAATTCTTCCATATTTAGTAGTTTTTATTGTCTTGAAAATACATTCTATCATCAGCATCCATGCCACATTTGCAGGAAAAAATACTGTATGAATAATTATGAAATATTTTTCCATCAATTTTATTAATGATTACAATAATAAAAACCTAACATGGTTCTGTGAACTACTGTAGGTCATAGATACTGATCACAAGGGACACCAATAATTTAAAGAATTTTAAAATTTAAAATCTGGCACATTCAGCCCACAGACTCTAGAACCAGATTTCCTGGTTTTTTTTTTTTTTTTTTTTTTTTTTTTGCCACTGATTAACTATGTGGCCTCAGGCAAATTAGTTAATCTCTCTGTGCTCCTGAAAAATAGAAATAACAATTGTATATATTTCATAGAATAATTATGAAGATAAGACAATATTTTTAATGTGTTAATAGCACTGCTTAGCATAAAGAGAGAAAGTACATTTGTTATTTGGGGAAATATCTGACATGAATTTAATAAGGAAAGATACATACATGTATAGTTAGGACACTGGTGCATTTTTTTTTAAATACAGGTATCTGATTTTTAAATTTAGATATAAAAGATTTAGCATTTATTATGAGACCATGCTTGATGGGATGGAGAAGGCAATCTCGTGTTTAATATTCAATATTTTCCGTTTGGTAAGGTATACTTACATCTCCCATCTCCCTATCCAGGCTGCTAAGATGCTATTCATTCTAGGCGTGCTTTTATAGGTTCTAATTTTCATGTTAGAAAATTGGATTTTAGTAATACTGGAAATATGTGGAACCATCAGTGAACTAGTAGAGAAGTGAGGTCAGCAGTGATTCTTAGAATAAGACAGTCCGTTGCTGAACAAGTACAGTGAGAAAATTCTAACTCTTCCATCTCAAGCAAGAAAAGATCAATATTGGTTTGACCTCCTATTATTGAACAAATCTTAGTTCCTGATTCCTTCCTAAGGAAGATGTCTTTGTAACTTATTATTGCTGTTGTTGTTGCTGTATTTGTAAAGCTGAAATACTAAGTATTGAGCACCATTCCTCAAAATCCTGAAACTTTCCTCAGAACTTTGCTGGCCTATTTTACTTTATTGTCAGATTTTATTCTGGTGCTTTACTGATTTGCAGTTTAATTCAGATGTTGGGTTCCCAAGGCTTTCTTTGGGTGGTAAATGATTGAAGCTAATAGAAGGGGTGATTCTAAAAGTATGTCAGACATTCACTGATGCTTTCAAGATAAAGGAAAACTAGCCTGATCAAGTTGTAAGTTTACCCAACTTAAAATTATTCTGAAAGGAGAGGAAAATAAAAATTGATGCTTTTGTGAATGAAAATTGACCATATATGTTTAACCAAGAGACTGTAGTCTCTGCCTATGTTTTAACAGACAGTAACATTTTTATAAATAATTGATTTGAACACTTACGTTTTCTAAAAAAAGAAGAAAAATTTATATTGTCTCAGAAGTCAGTCTGATTTTGAGGACAGTTTAATAGATTTTTTAATAATATATTTAATTTTCTACTCTATCCCAAATTACTTTTCTTGTACATATCATATTCCTAATCCCTAATTTTTGGTGGTTCATGGAGAGATACCTAAGGATTTTCTTTTTTTTTTCTTTCTTTTTTTTCCTGTTTGCAAAATGGGAGCTCTTGTGAAGGGAATCTTTCTTTGGTTCAAAACATAGTTCACACACAATGATTGGAAGGAAAGTGGGTCCCTGTGTTAAGAAATCAATTCCTCTTCTCTACAAAGATGTGAAGCCCTCTTTATAACTTGAAGGTATTTTATGAGCAGAGACTTCATTTACCTTCTTCTTTATTCTTTTCCATTTTTCTCTAGCAGCAACTACATGGAGTGACAGGAGACTGTAATTTCTCATTTGATCCTGCCATTTCCTGCTGCATAATAAAAATGAGCTTCAAATTTGAATATCTGATGCAAGTTAAATGCCTGAACTGGGTGCTGACATTTCTGATTTGCTTCTATTCAAGAACAAATTCTATCTGTAGATATGACCTCAGCCATATGCACATATATATATATATATATATATATATATATATATATATATATATATACCATACAGTTAAAAAAAATCTTCTCAAGAAGACACAGACTCTATTAACATTTTAGAACAGACAAAATTGGCACCTATTGTTACACTTGATAATATAATAATGCCACTTACTACTGTTTAGAAGTTTGTGAATATGATTTGCTTGAATGGGTTCTTTAAGTATGTTTTGACACAGAAATTTTTATATTTCATAAAAGCAGAATAAAAAATAAATATTGAAATTAAAAGCCATCATATTAATGGCATAGCTAACCTCCACATAATGACAATCCACAATTAAAATTAAAATAGAGTTTTGTTTTGTAGTGATACAACCAATTTGGGGAAGAAAAGAGAATGGTAGCTTATTATTTGTAATTTTATTGCTATTATTTATATCTGAATGCATTATATATTCTGATGAATTGTCATTAGATCTCTTGAGAAAGTCAGTGGTATGAATCTAACTCAATTGTTAAATTTTATTCAGGGTAAATACCTTCTGGGACTCTTCCGGATCATTACTGTAAAATAGGCTAAAGACAAAGAACAGATCTCTGAAAAGTGGATACCACTGTTTATATCATAGAGATCCAGTGTTTTTTTGTTTTGTTTTGATGATAGAGGCTGAGTAACCAGTAAAGTTTTGCAAGGCCACTGTATATTTCTTAAAATTATGTCTTAAGTAGAGATTTGAGAATTAAATCCAATTCAATTCAATTAGGAGAATTGAGGTCAATTATCTACAATATTTGTCCAACTAGGAGGGAGTCACTTATTCATTCATTTTTAAGAAACATACAAATGTATTTGTCTGGGTTATCCAGAGAAACAAAACCAATAGGATGTATATAGATATTGAAAAAGATTTATGATAAAAAAAAATGAGTTCATGAGATAATGGAGACCAAGTCTCAAGATCTGGAGTTGGCAAGCTGAAGACCCAGAAGAGAAAAGCTCTACTTGCAGTCCCAATTCAAAGACCAGGTAAGCTGATGTATAACTCCATTCCAAAAGCCAGTAGACTAGAATTCTTGGAAAATCCTGTTAGTTCCAGTACAAAGGCAGGAGAAAGGTGATGTCTCAGCTCCAAGGTACACAAGCAGAGATCTGCTCTTACTCAGGAGGTTACTCTTCTGTTTTTTCAGGTCTTCAACTGATTGAATAAGGCCCATCTACACAAGGGAGGGCTTTTTGCTTTACTCAGTTCAGTAAATCAAAATCAAATCTTGACCTTCTCCAGAAATATAGCACACTCAAAATAATCTTTAACCAAAAGTTTGGTCACTTCATGGCTTGGCCAGATTGACACACATACACACACACACACACACACACACACACACACACACACACACACAATAAAAAATAGCCATTACACTGAGATATGATAAAGCAGGTACTATTCCAAGCTCCGACTTTTCAAGAAAAAACAACATTGAAAAATGTCCCTATATCATAGTTCTTCTATTCCACTAGAGAAGGTAGACACAATGACTAAGAAAAAAACAAAAAAACTATTGCTTCATTTCTTCATTTAATGAGAAATGAGAAAGTACATTCCTACAAGTTATTTGGAAGGATTTAGATGGAAGTCACACTTGATTCCAATTTTAGCTCTACCACTTCTCATCTCCAATGACTTAGACACATTCCTTAGTGTCCTTAAATGTTTCCTCATCTATCAGATGGATACAGTTTTAATGCTGTTGTGATAGTTGAATGTGATAATACATCAACTCTGCATCCTTGCAGTTAGAGATTCAATGCCTAATGGATATTGTTATGCTCATAAGCAAAATAATATATTACTTAATATTAGTTATCATCAACATTAATTTATGACTTCTACAGAAACATGCATACTATAGCAGAAAGAATATGGCCCACAAAGAAATAAGAATCTGGGGCTGAATACAGAAGCACAATTAGGAGTTCTTTAAGAAACATTTACTTTTAAGCCAGATGAAAATTCTATACCTGCTCAAAATGTATTGAGTCTATGTTTACCCAATTTAAGTTGGTAAAAAATGAATAGAAGCAACTGATAATAATCTTAAAAAATTACACAACAGTTTCTACAGAATGAGAATACAAACATGTATTTTAATTTTTTGTGCACATCATTATACTCATGAATATAGTGAATTTTCACTAATATATACTATGATTATTATGAAAGAAACTGGATTTTGGAATTAGAAGCCTTTGGCTTTGAATCCAAACCCTATCTGTCATTATCTATAAAACTGGAGGTTTCTTAAACTCTCTGAACCTCCTAATATGAAAATTAGAGATAAGAAATAATATCTACCTTATAAGGGTTGTTGAGTCATTTAGATTAAATAATAAAATGTGCCAATATCTTAACCCATTGGTGAATACAATATTGCTCAATAAATATTTTTTTAATTACACAGAGCAATGCCAAGGCCGTCCATTTCAGAGAGCATTGCTTTACTTTCTCATAAATAGTTTTCTGCAGTTTTATTTTTAGCACACAAGTCTCCTTTAGATAAAAATGCTTTTTAAATAATTTCCTCATGCTAAATAGAACTGAATTTGGCCAGAGATACCAAATTCAAAGAATACTGTAGTACCTTTTTTCAAAATTAAAATGATTGCATATTATCAGGGAGTAAAAGGCTGATTACCAGGGGCTATGGAGGGGGAGAAAAGTGTTAATGTTGGTCAAATGTAACAAATATGTAATTATAAGAGGGATCAGTTCTGAAGACCTACTATACAGCATGGTGACTATACTTAATAATGTATCATATGCTTGAAATTTTCTGAAAGAGTAGATCTTAAGAGTTCTCAATATGCACAGATATATACCCATGCACATACACAAAATGGTTTCTGGGTGGGATGATGAGTGAGTTCATTAGCTTAATGGTAACTGTTTCACCACACACACACACACACACACACACACACACACACATACACATGCATATGTGTGTATATGTATACGTAGATATACATAAGCATGTGTATATCGATATATAGATATATACATATATATCTATATAAAACATTACATTATACTCTATAAATACATTCAATTAATATTTGCCAATCATCCTTCAATAAAGCTGGGGAAAAATTATTCCAAATAGACTCACTTCTATCAGAATGGGTTGGAAGTTCTGTTTTAATCATGTCCTGGGAGATCCTCACTAGGTTCTTCTAGAGATATTGAAGAACTTGAAGAGACATACACAGTGTTTGGTAAACAGCACTTTTTTTTCTCTGAACTTTGTAAGGAAAAGTACATAAAAGTGCTCCCTGTACAGCCCCATAGCAGCAGAGTTCTCCAATCTCTCTATCAGGCATGTACAATTATACATCTTTCAAGTTATTCAGTCTCTCTCATAAAGCATGAGTATTATTGCTTTTGAATCTGGGTCTTGGCTGGTGGTCTGCTGGGTGGTGTTCCAGGCTTGCCTGGGTTTTCTCATGTGGGGGGTGACAGCTGTCTGTCACCTGAGTTAGATGGAAAAAGGAGTGAGCGGGCTCTTCTTCACATAACTCACTACCGCCATCTCACTAGCCCAGCAATGTTCTTACCAACCTTACTTCATAGTTCTCAGTCCCCCAGGTCCTAGGTGTCCCCCATACTCATCCCACAAGAAGCCTAGTGCCCCTGTGGGTACCAAGCAAGAAAAGAAACAGCAGTCCTCCTCACACCACTCCCAGTGCCCTCTGGATCCATCACCAATGATTCTGCCTTCCTTCTTTAGTCCTAGAGAATCTCACTCTTTTTCTCCAAGTTGTTGAATTCAGCTTCTTTTCTCTGCCAGAGTGGTGAGGTTCCACCCTTGCTTCCACTGCCAGATAAAAATAAGTCAATTTCTCAAACAACAAAATCTCAGTGAGGCTTATCTCCTGGGTACCTCTGCTTTGGAATTGCTCTTTTAGATCCTGCAATACAAAAACCCTTTCTAGATGAGGATCTCCAACTAGAAACATACAAAATTGCCTATTTATTTCAAAGCAGCAAGCACAACACACTAACTGATATCCTAGTAAACTATTTTGCTGGATGTACTAAAGGAAAGGAAAGCACAGAAAAAAATGACACAGGAAGAACCTAGCCCAGAAAAGTCCCTTTGTAGAACTGGTGAATCTTAAAAATGAACATCATGGCCTGTTGACATGATACAGAAAGAATTTCCAGAAGATCATCTAGTTCAGTGATTAACATTTTTTTTAAGTCATGGATTTGTTTAAGTTGGCCATGATGGTGCACTCTTGTAATCCCAATACTTGGGAAGCTGAGACAGGAGGATCACAGGTTTGTGGCCAGCCTCAGCTACTTAATAAGGCCCTTCCCAATTTAGTAATGAGACCCTGTTTCAAAATAAAAAATAAAAAAATAGGGCTGTGGATGTAGCTCAGAGGTAGAATGCCCTCGGTTCAATTCCCAATACTGCAAAAAACAAAAACAAACAAACAAAAAAGCAAAACAAAGCATAGATTTGCTTAATGTGGAATACTATTTGAAAATCAAAGCAAATTCAAGTCATAGTTTCACCGGAAAATATGGTAGAGAGGCCTCTATCAGGGGAACACTAAGGGTATCCCAGGGACTCACAGAAACCAGTTTTAAGACCATTTCATGTGCTTGTGTTGGAGATGGGAGCACTGTAGCCAAAACAGGCAAGAGAGTCCATTTAATGCTCCAGTTCTTAATGAAAAAACCATGACTGAGGACTGGAGTTCTATACTGCCAGCTACTGCAGTTTGTGTGAACTGACAGCCAGTACTATCCCCAACCCCTGATTCTGCAAGACTAGTGAACTTCTTTGTACTTTAGGTGAATAACTATTGCAGTATTAGAATTAAATATGAAGTTTAAAGTATTAGGTCATATACCCTTTGTGACCATTTTCTTAAATGATCTAATAAACTTATTTTCCCTACAGAATTTTAAATGAAGTAGTTAGCTTATTTTTGCTTCCAAGTACTTTTTGTGTTTTTAGTTTACTTTCCAAGAGTGTTTTTTTTTTAATCTTCCCTTTCCACCAATAGTTTTCCTCTCCATCTTTATATCACAATGTCTAATAACATCACAACCTCCCAAATTGGTGATAAAGCACCTGGCTGAAGAGTTGAACCGTGCTTATCCCCTCCCTGAAACAATCTCATGCTTTTTATTTATGTGCCAAATTCTCATTGCCTTAAAGGAGGATGATATATAAAGGGCAGTAGGGAATAACAGGAAATCTCGATGCTACCAGATGAAAATGAAGTTTATTGAGGCAGTTTCTAGAGCACAGGTCCCAGAATTCCACTGAAAGCTTAATTATTTCCTGGGGTTTGCATGAAATATGAAGGACTCTAGCTCAGAGAAGCAGTCATTTAGGCTTTTTCTTGTCTACCCTATAAAATGGCAAGCTACCCCTTTGCTTCTCTTTGCCTGTGGCTTTGTTTGGCATGCTGAGCAAGTCTAATTCAGCTTGGAAGTTACTCTTTTCTATAAATGGCCAAGGATTTCATTTAGCTACTATACACACCCAGAAAGTAAAGAACTTAATTTCCTCATTGTGAATTTATGTTTTAGCTAGTACTATTAATGTACTTTTTTGACAGAAAAGTGAAAGCTATCCAGTCCAAATGGATTAAATTGTACTTCATGTGTGTAAAATGTTCACAATTACATCTATTAGTCATGACTATGTGAGACTTGGTATTGTAACAGATTTTGGGAGCACAGTGATTTTCTTAAATGCAGAATCAAAGTAGCAGGACTGACATATCTGGTTTATTGCTCCCCTGTGGCTTTTGTTTCTAAATCTGTTAGAGGTGGATGGGGTTTCTCAGGAAGTTGTGAAATATGTTCATGTCTTTTCAGATGTACATATGCATGCCATGCTATTTTCCCCACAGATTACAACTTGTTTACAGTAATTTAGAGAGACAAGACTAGCATTTTGCTACAACTAAGAGAAACAAAAAATGAGGTCAAGCGATTTACCTGCAAACAGAAAAATCATAGTGGGACTGAAGACAAAGTACAGATTAACTTCTTTCTATGATTGACTGTGACCAGATCTTTCTCCAGATAACTAGATAGCTTAATTTCTTGAGAAATACTGAGTACAATCAGTCCCAAAGAACGAGTAGATGTATGTTCTGTCTTATAATGTGGAAGCTAGAAATATACTTGTGAATAAGGGCAACATAGGACAAATGAGCAGAGATTCTAGGGGAGTAACTGAGGGGGAGTAGGGAAGGGAGGGGACGAAGTCATAAAGAATACAATAGTAAAAATAATGCTATGATTGTATTCAAAATTACCAATTCCAATATCAAAAACTTGTGGGGTGAGAGTGAGGGGGGGGACCTGGTGGAGAGACAAGAATGTGTGCATGCATTTTTCTGATACACAGTACAACAATATGACGTAAATATAATGTACCAAATTGAAAAGTCTAAATAAAAAAACACATTTTATTTTGAAATAATTGTAGATTCACAGGAACTTACAAAAATAGAAATTCCACCTGTCCTTTACCAGTTTCCTAGAGGATGAAATCTTGCATAAATATTGTACAATAATATGAACAGGGAATTCAAATAGATGTAATATCAGAGCTCATTCAATTATCAACGCTTTTGCATAAACTTATTTGTAATTTTGTCTCTGTGTGTGTGTTTCTAAATGTTTTGTCACATAAGTAGATTCATAGAGCCATCACCATAACCAAGGTATAGAGCTATTTTTGACCTTATGCCATCCCTGTATAACCTTGCCCACTTCTTTTTCAAGTCTTACCATGATCGATATTTGTAATACTAACAAAATATAGCCAAATTCTTGTGTTTTGTACATTAAAATGTACACACAATACTCTGGAAATTAAGATTGAGCCAAGTAGTGGTCATGTGGCAGTCATGCTTCAAAGGATATCTCATATAGACTTGCAGAAAAAAAAATATTCTAGAATGCTGGCTATGAAGAGGAACTTGGATGTGTGCAGTTGTGTGACACAGAAGGAATGCAACAGTGAAACATGTGGTACTAGATCCTCTTCCAATTGCTTAGTGGGAACAGCTGTCCTCTGTTACTACACCCTATAATTATCACAGAAAAGTGGTTTAGCAGGTCACTGGCTGCAGAAAAGAGATAGCCCAATCAAACCCAGAGGGGCATAGAACCAGAGGGAGGAAAATTAGGTTAATAATGAAAATCGGCTGAAAGTGAGTGAGAGCAATAAGTTAAGACTTAATGCTAATCTTCAACCTTTGGAGAAAATTCAGAAGTTTAACATGAGCCGGGCCATGGTGGCGCACGCTTGTAATCCCAGCATTCGGGAGGCTGAGACCGGAGGATCCGGGTTCGCGGCCAGCCTCAGCTACCTGGTGAGGCACTCCGCAACTTAGTGAGACTCGGTTTCAAAATAAAGAATAAAAAATAGGGCTGGGGGTATAGCTCGAAGGTAGAATGCCCCTGAGTTCAATCCCCAGTACTGCAAAAAAAAAAAAAAGTTTAACATGATTCTCTTTAGTATAATAAATGATAAAAATATACCTAGAATGTGTACTATATATTTGTGTATGTGTATACACATGCATATGCAAATTCACATATACACATATGGAATATTTTGGTATATCTTGAATGTCAATATGTTAGTAGGAAAAATGTATGTTTTGAATAGCTCTATGTAGCTAAACAGTAAATGGCTCCCAATTCTATATGAATATATGAACAGGAATGTAGGATGTTAAGAGCCATTATTGTCAAGTTTCAAAGGATTAGGCTAAACAATATTTTCTACAAAAGTTCACTTTCCATCATCTAAATTTGATGGATTACAAAGAAATTACTGGCAACTGTTCATTAGTTTTCATCATACTAAAGTGAGAGATGCACAAAACTTGTGTGTCATGCAAGGGAAGGGTGAGCGGGCAGTTATGAGCACATGAAAAAGAGTGTCTGTGGGTCAAAGATTTTATCATGCAAGAAGGAGCCTTTTCCTAAACTCAGTATCTACCTCATCTCAAAGTGAACAAAGGATGAGCTTAATGGCAGTCATCTATCAGCAAGCCACATTCCAGGCTTCAGGATCCTGCTATTCCCCATGCTCCATGCCTTGACAAGGCTAATTGTGTAATTACGATACTACATCACCCACTCCTGGAGCCCTTACTCTGGCAAGCACCAGAACCAGGCACTCTGATGATTTTTGCCCCAAGCAAACACATTAGCATGGATACAGTTTACTAATGGGGCTGCTCCGTTAGCAATTGGAGTACATAAGGTTTAAGCCAAGGCTTCCTTGCAGAATAAATGCCAGACAAAGTTAATCCCTCAAATTAGAATTATTTTATTCTTAAAAATAAAATAACTGATTCCATCCCTATAATTTTACATCCTTTTGGGCATGTCTTAAGAATCACCAAAGTTATTCTACTAAAATAAATAGATTTTATGAAGCTTTCACCAAGTATGCACTGAGTGCTAAATAAAAGTATCCTTAAGTTAATTTTTATGGAATGTTGAATCTTTTTGTTAAATTTAGCCAGTGTTTGTGAGTCACCTTCTGTGATATCAGTACTTTTATTAATCTGGGAACTGGTTAAATGGGAGTATTTAGTTAGTGAAATTTCATTGAGCTGTATACTTATGATGTGTACTTTTCTACTTTATTTTCTATACTTTAAACTAATATTGAGTCTAGGTATTTATATTCTGCTTTAAAGATGTTAGATAGCTTTTTCTTTAAAGGCTTATCTTATTAAGTTAGGACTCTGCCTGAAATGACTATTTCTACCCAAAACTGGAAGAATACACGGTTAACTTAGACTGTGGATAGCCCCTGCATCTAGAGCATACAGCCAAAAGTTCTTTCTTGGAGGGGTAATAAATTTTCAGGAATTTTCCCAGGCCCCTGATGCACAAACAACCTTGTCCTATGCTGACTGGGACATTTGTCGAACAAGTTGTCTTATCATAGTTCTGTTTCATATAGACCCACAAAGACAAATTGTAGTAGTAACACTAATGGAAATCAGTGACCCTACATCTCTTTACCTAAGTGTTAAGTGTTATTTTTAAAATTAAAAAAATCTTGTAATATTAAAATGACCTAACATTTGCATTGAACTTATGCTGAACATTATGGTAGGGGCATTATATGGAATTCTTACCATAAACCATTAAATGTTTAAACAAATTCAAATTCGTATGTGTAAAGGACCTACCACAGTGCTTAATATATACTAACACTGAATAATGTTAACTACTTTTGTTACTATCACTCTTATTATTTTTCATGTTCTTCTCCTTTCGTAAGAAAACAGACCTTAGAAGGTTAGTCCTGTTGTGTAATCAACCAAGGCTGGGAAGTTGCTGGTTTCCTCTGGTTAGTCTAAAGAAGAAGCAGGGAGCTTAGAGGCGATGAGAAATGCCTTTATTTCAAGTGCAGCAGGCTAGCAGAGGATGCCTAGGCCCCCAGAATCCAGGGGCTGCTGACTAGGTACATGCGAACTTCCCATGAGACTCCTACACAGCAGTCTCTGCCTAGTTTATATATCAAATTTGAACAAAAATGGTAAGGACACAGAGTTACATAAGACAAAATGATGTTTTCAAGGACGTGCTTAGTCGTTTTCATACAACAATAGCTTTGCCTAAGGAAGTAAGAAAGCCCGACATACGCCATGGTTTGACTGTCCCCAGAAGTCCTAAGCCATGCCCACGGTCACATAGATCATAAAGCTGGGGCTGTGGTTCTGCTATAGAGAGTCTTCTCAGGTGGACCTAAGCACTTCCACATCCTGCCTCTCTCAGGGCCACTATACTTACTGCATACCACTAGGGATGGGACAAGACAGCAACCTCAGCTTGATAGTATTGATGCCTACCTGGTTTTTCACTTTCATTAAATAATTGAAGGATATATTTCCTATTTCTTATCATAATCAGTAAAACTTGAACTATAAACATTTGCCTAGGCAGATATTTTTTGCCATAATTTTGTGGATAATGTGGGAAAACACAGATTATGTACATCAATATAAGAAGTCTGACATGGTGGCCTGTGCCTATAGTCCCAACTACTTGGAAGGCTGAGTCAGGAGGATCACTTCAACGAGTAAGAGACCAGCCTCATCAACATAGTAAGGCCCCCATCTCCAAAAACAAGCAAACAAACAAAAACAAACCTTCTAAATAATTCTAAAATCAAATACTTCTAAAATCACTCCCTGAGCCACAACTACCCTTGTTACTGTCCTCCTATGAAAACTGTGTATTAACCATAAGTGAGATGATACTCTATCCCAGTACCACCCTCATTTGAGACCATACCAGTATTATCCATGTGATGAATGTGGATTATCATTACATCAAAATGGAACTTCGGGCAGCTTCTTACAGGACAGAAGTTTCTCTCTGTTTAATCTCTTGTTACAGGTGCCCATAATCTTATTCACAGGTGCCCTGAGGTATCTGGTCACAAATTCCTCACATTTTCATCAATCTTTGAGGCAGAGTTAGTGGAAAATCTTTCTTTTTTTTTTTAAACTTAAATTCCCCAAAAGACTGGCTTGGAAAAACATTATTGAAAACTTCTTTTAAATCAGATTCAAGATATTACAGGAGCACCTGCTAGAGTCTGTCAACATTTCCATTATAAACCCATATTTTCCAGGTTTATTACTTGGCTGTGAAATTTTTCTGTGGACTGTGATACAGAACACAGAAATTCAGCCCAAAGCAATTTTTATTATAATCACTCAAATATTGAGATTTTTCCAAGTTACAAATGTTTTTTTAAAAATGCCACAAAAATCGAGTACTTTGGGGGATGCCCACACATTCTAACTCCTTTATAAAATGCAACATTAAAAACAATTTATTCCTCGTAAGAAGGAAAGAAACAAATAACTAGAATCGAGGCCTGGAGGGGAAATTTTTGGAGCCCACATGGATTTATTTCCTATGATATGGGGCTAATTTGATATTTAGATTGAGATTTTTAATATTACTACAATAAGCTTTCAAGAAATTGGCACCATATGGATCTAAAAGAAATTGGATTGTAGGCAAGGGAGAATTATAATAAAGACAGAAAACACAACCCACAGAATACCATTCTAAAAGCTACCGATGCTGCTACCATCAGAGATAGTGCCCCGTTTTTTATTTTTATGATTTTTGTGTTTTGTTTTCCCTACTGGTGAGTATAGGAGAAGCTGATAAATGGTTTATAAACTGAGAAAACATTGGGGTAGACTGCTAGAATCAGGAATTTTATCAACAAACCAAACCCCATTGCAATACAATAATAGAATTTCTTGTTGGCAGAGATTGCTGTATTGGAAGTTCTAAGTTTTTCTATCCTCAAAGCACGTATAACACAGGCAGGGAAATATGGATTTCCTTATTCCAGCACTTACTTTCTCACCACTCTAAATAAGAGTTGTTTAATAGGAAAATACTACCTGGGATGTGCTTCGATCCCCTGTTGGGACTGAATGAATCTGAACATCTCTACTTTGGGTAGGATAAGGTGGGTGAGTTTACCTGCACTTAATATCCACAAGGACTTGTGATTTTAAGACTCAAAGGAGATGACTCCTAGTGGAGTTCTGGTCCTTAATAAATCTAAGCCCTTGAGAATGCTTTCTTGCTCATATAAAAGAGATTCTATGTTATAAATATAATAGAAGATTTTTAAAAGCTACCAGAAGAAGTTTTACTACCTAGGCTGTGCTTAGTCAAAGCTGTCAGGTAAAATTCCCAGTTCCCTAAAGTGGCTGGAATAAAATATAAATTTTTAGGACAATGTTTGACTTGCCTCCCATTTTCAATAATACGTTAATGAAGTGGATCCTGTTATATTAAAAGAATCATAGAATGAACATAGCCATAGCAGATAGAGGGGAGATAGGTGTGGAATTCTGAAGTCTCCTTAAACTGGTCAGAACAAAGTGAACTTCATGTGTGTCACTGGCAGGCCTACAAGCCAAATTCAAAATGTTTATACATGGAAATTATGAAATCAGATTACAGGTGTGAGTCACAGATAATGTTCCATGAAATGCACAGATGTGAGAAGAGGTTGTCCATGAGATGTGGGCATTTGAAATTTTTATCCATTCTTTATCTAGCCAGGAATCTTAACTGCAAACACCTGAATACAATATGGGGAGTAGGAAGATCCCATTGACAACTATGTAATAGTTTGCATGAGATATATATGATGATCTCAGCAAAGTCAATACCAAGGGTCATTGTGCTCAGGAGGAAGGGGCTCCCACAGCAGTTTGTTGATAGATGAATGATTATGTCTAATAAAGTCCTTTTGGAGACACTAACTAAATCAATGGCAAATATGGCAGTTCACTTGAAATTTATATTTTGGTAAACTTATAAAATAGAATTATTTCACTATTCCTTGCTATAAACAATTTCTGACTTAGTCTTGTTGGTAAAATATGTTCTTTGACTTAATGTTGTCTTTATGTGTCTCTGTTTTTGTTTTGTTTTGTTTTTGGTTTCTTTCTTTCTTTCTCTTGGCTCACACGGAGTATTGATTATTGAGAAGTTCAGTCAACCCAATTAGCACAGAGTATGAGAGACCCATAAAAAGAGGCATAACGAGTCATGTGAATCACAGTTATATGGGATGCAGTCCACCAGCAGGGAGAAGAGGGGAATGAAAAGGTTGGACTGAAGTCAGAATCCAGGAAGAGACCCCCCCCCCACACACACACACACATTTCCATTCTACAGTGTTACATCCAGGAACCTGCAGTAAAGAAATAATTTTCCTGGACTGTTTTAGAGAGAGAGTATCCAGGGGAAGCCACAAAGGACTGCTTCATTGTGATGCCCAAGCAGTCTGGCACTGAGGAAACTATTCCAGGAACCTGCAGGCCATGTGCTATGTTTGTCATTTTGCCTAAGGCACTCGCCAATTATGTGTGCTATAAATGTAAGCAGGTCTCCCTTCCAGAGGCAAAAGTAAGGGATTTGAGGAATGCTTTCCTATGCTCCAGTTTATTAGAGAGAAAATAGTTCCTAGGTGGAATGAAAATAATAATCCAAGGAGTAACCCAGAAAAATCAAATCTGAGTAATAGGATCAATACTATATAAAACATATGGGTCCAACCTCCACTAGGTATTACATCTTAGGTTTTATTGCAGTTTGTCTTTCTAAAACTCAGATTTCTCAATGTGTTACAAATGTAAAGTTGTTGAGTGTTAACTCACATGTGCAAAGAACTTACATGTGTAAGTTAACATGCATAAAAATACTCAGTTCAGCACAATGCCTGAGGCATAGTAGGAGTTTAATAATACCTTTTACATAGTGAGAAATTGATGAGCGTCACAAGGAGAATATGATGAAAATCATACAGTTAACAATTAGAACAAACTACTGTAGACAAGGAAAAGAGGAAAATATGCATCAGAGGAAATTGCAGCAGCTAGATGCATCTGTGTTTATTCTACTGGATAAAGGCATGATGAAGAACAACTTCTGAGCCACTCGGAAATAAAGGAATTCAGACAACCTCCCCAAGGTTGAGCTCTGGAACCAGTACTAAGGGAAAGAGGCAGTTAGATGACCTAACAAGAAAAACCAGGAGCGGATTGTCTTTCTGTTCATAAGGATATACCAGTCGAACCAACCAAATTTATCTACAGCTGGCGGTGAAACAAATAAATGTTATTAAAATAACAGAGCTGTTATTGGCATTTGGACTTCAAAGTCCTGGATAGGAAATTAAAAGATACTGTGTGAATATAAAAAAGTATCTTGATATTTTTACAACAAAGAAAGATTTTAATGTAAATAACTAGAATTTGAGAGTAGAATTTATTTTATTTGAAAATATAATTTCATAATTTAATTTATTTTTATTATCAAAGCTCTGGTATCCAGGCGAGGAAGTAGCATATATCTTTTAAGAGCCAAGCAAAGTATATTTGACTGGAAATTTCTATATTTGAACAAAGAGGTTTTAAAGAAATAGAGAAATACCACATTGTGCCCTGTCCTCCCAAGGTAGGTGATAACATTCCCTGAGATAATATCACAAAGAGACAAAAAATTGATACCTCCCTATAGAAACCAATATATATTACCACATATAGATTTAAAAGAATAATCATGATAGAATTGTTTCATATCTTTTGAAAGAAAAAAAAAAGCTTTCTCTAGCGATCCTATTCAGGATTCAAAACAGCTTAAATGTCATCGTCTTCTTAAATGTTAAACAGCATCTTCCTCGTTACCATCAGGTGTTTATCCTCTCCTGGATGTTTTGGTAGGATTTTAAATAGCTATTTGGTATGTTCCATTGCATTGTAATTATTTGTACAAGTTGCTCTTTTCTCCCAGACTGTGATTCTTAAAGGGTAGATTCTATGTACTCTTCATGTTTGGGTTTCTACAAGTCTGTAGCATTCACCATAAAGCAGGTGGTCAAAGCAAGTACACAGCGATTATATGACATAACTATCATATAATAGACATAAAATTTGACAGTGTATATCACATATGTGTCATTAGGTGAATCGAGGACAATACAGGTACTGGTAATACTAAAAAATGGATAATGAGCAAAATGGGCTCCAGTTGTTTACACAAGGCAACAAATTTGCTGTCAGCAATATTACCAAGATGTACTAGACTGCAACTCAATAGACATTTTGCATGACTTATGTAGATACCAAGAAAGTTCACAAGAAAACAGCATATAAAATCAAAGATAAATCATGAAGACCGGAAAAAACTTGGAAACACTATCACAAAGGCTAGCCTGCTAGGAGAATGGAGGCTACATTAAGTCCAGCAAGGACATTGAAAATAAAAGTTTTCAGCACCAGAAAAAAATTATTCCACTGCTTGTGGAATGTTACAATGTAATAAAGAGAACCTAATAATAATACAAACTCCCCTCTTATTTCTGCCTTCTCTCTTAGGGAGGGTCACCTTCACAATGGAAAAGTTAGAGAAGGCATGTTTAATATGGCATAGAAATAGCAGAGAAGTGAAAAACTAAAGTCACTTAGTTCTTTAAATTCTGATGAACTGCATTCCCAGGCAACAGATGAATCCCTGGTGTGCTCCTAAAATCCATCCATAATTCCCAAAGTTTTATAGAAATCAGGGAGGGGACTAGACTTTTAAAAATGACTGAAGAAAAAGAAAATTAGGGAAATTTACAGGAAAAAAATTTGGTTGTGTATTTTAATTCATTACCATTGATAAAATGTGAAATGAACATTCATCTTAATTTTTCTGCTTTCTTTACCTTTGTTAAACTCAATTCAGCCTATATCTTGTGTGGTGAAGGCATAAATTTAAAATTCACTCAAGTATTTTTAATGTTGAGTTGGACTTTAATGTTATACTTGGAAGCTATATTTATCTTAATATCACAGGAAAGTACTTTAGGAAACATACTTTCTTCAACTAACTTCTCTTTTATTTTTTCTTGAATAGAAATTATGGTAACATAAAAGCGCCTGGAAATCTAAAACTTCCCTTTTGAAGAAAATGTTCCTTTTTCTTAAAAAAAAATGAGACTCTGGTAGGAAAGTGGACAATTTAACATTTTATACCTCTGAAAAATGCTTTCCAAATTATTTTCCTCCTTGTGTTACCTCTCTTATTGCCAAACTACATGGTTTTAAGATATTTTCCTCATAAATCTCTTTTAAAGGACAAGCTTTCCCACTGTTCTGGGAAATTTCTTTGTAAATTTAAAATTTGCAAATTGAGCTAGACAACCTTATAGAAATGGTGTATTGTATTCTTTGTTCTGTTTACAAACATCAGCATAAGCCCATGCAGTAAATGGGAAAATACATAACATCTGTAGCATTGGAAAAACAGAAAATTCTGAAGCCCTTGAGAATGTCAAGCTCCTAGTAAACAGGAGTGATATAGAGCATTGGGGGGGGGGGGGCGGTATGTACCTCTCTAATTTTACATTTTAAACTAATTTCCAGGATAATTAAAAATTGTTTCACTCTTAACTTTATGCGTATATTTGACAGTATTCTATCTTTAGACTTAAATGCAATTATCATTATTGCTGCCAAACTTTTGTCCTTCATATTAGCATTATCTGAGATATCTTTCTGCTCTAAATGGTCAGGTTGGGAACAGGGTGGAGAGAGAAAGCTGTCAATGATGTTATGTTGCATGGTAAACCAAAGCAGACTCATCGGGTTCCTAAGCTACTCAGAAACCCACTGAGGCCCTAAGAACTCCAAGTGAGGCCCAGGCAAAGTTATGAGCATATGCCTTGGCTATTCAAGTCTTTATTTCTTCTCCCCTTAGATGGTTTGCTTCTCTTTTGTTCTGTTTATTGATTTCCCTCTCCTTTATTTCTTTGTTAATTTTAGTAATTGAAGTACCTTCATCTTCACTGGTCCTGTATTCTCTTCCTTTTCCTCTGAACTTTCATTTTGTATGGCTTTAGTTCTCTTATTTTTCGACATTTTTCTCTTATTTTCAGCCATTCCCTCAGGCATCTCTGGAGAGTGAGACTTTCCCAAGGTTTACCTTCCTATTTATGCTTGTCTTCACTGAAGATCTGCCTCTTCTCCAATGCCTAGCACACCAACTGTCCACTGCCTGGTGTAACCCGCCTTTCACAATGAAGAGTTTGTTCATTTGTTTCCTTTCCATGCACAGTGCCTTCTGTTCATCAGGTTTTTTTTTGTTTGTTTGTTTTTTTGCAGTACTGGGGATTGAATTCAGGGACATTCTACCTCTGAGCTATACCCTCAGCCCTATTTTTTATTCTTTATTTTGAAACAGGGTCTCACTAAGTTGCGGAGTGCCTCACTAGGTGGCTGAGGCTGGCTGCGAACCAGAATCCTCTGGTCTCAGCCTCCTGAATACTGGGATTACAAGCATGTGCCACCACGCCCGGCTGTTCATCAGTTTTGAAGAATTGTTTTCTCATGCTCTTCACAGCAGAACTACAGGAAATCCATTGTTCCCATTTTCGAGATGGGAAAACTGAAGCACAAGAGGGCCAAATTGGATTTTGATTTTTACCTAGCTACTTGGTAGTATAATCTAATCGCTACTGCTACGTAGATTCTTGATTGTAAGCCCAAAGTGCATTTTAGTATACATCCATGAACATTCATTTGGTAGCTGAAAAGAGATTAAAATTTAAAAGTAAGAAAAAATAGGAAATGGAAAGGAATCCACTATATATAGTTTAAAGAATGCCTTACCTGTCTGGATCAAACATATGTTACCATGAGCCAAGTATTTAATAATATGGTTATATTCTCAGAATAAGTAATTTCTTTCTTTCTTCCATCACAGCTCTTATTAAGCCACAAAAGGCGCCACATACTATAGGTTTACAAAAGAGGCCCTTGAAAGAACAGACGCATCCAATTTTCCCTGTTGGAAGCAAAGGCTATAACAATAAACTCCTAAACTGTTCAGTAACACGCAGCCTCAAAAAGAAGAGAGCCCAGTTAGAATGTATATTTTCTGGCTCATGATTAGATCGGGTATAAATTTCCCTGGTGATGGTTAACAATAGAAAGACCAAGGTTAGCCTGTTAAATGAAATGTGAGCAAGAACCGGGCAGTTCCAAGTGGCTGCTGGCAGAGTTTTGGGTGTCCTGCCAGCGTTCAAACCCACAGGGTCATTTGGCAGTCAGGTGTCATCAGTCAAGGCTCTCCCACGCTCCCTCTGCCCATCTGTTTTCGTCTAGCCTATTTGTGTAAATTACCTCTCAGTATGCAGCAGGGCTTGGTCTAGTCATGTATTTTCCTCCTACTCCTTTGTCCTTTTCATCCCTGACTGCTCATTTAGACTTATACCAATCACTTGACCCAAAATTTAACATGAGAGGCAAGATAATGGTGGCAATTAATATTACTACCCTTGTGAAGCAGCCTCCCTTATGACTATGGTAAAGAGACCAGTAAGGATAATATAATAAATGTCAAAGATACAATTTGCCACTGGCCATTTCAAATCATGATGGTTATCATCAGAGGCCAAAATGTAATGATGTCCTTTAAGAGAATGTAGAGCTCGTGTAATTTTGTGTGGACAATTTGCAAAGTTAATATCTGAAGGAGATTCTTGAACAGAACACTGTTCCTAGTTTAAAATAGTAATGTCTTTAGGAGAGGAAGGGAAAGATAAAAATTTGCTTTCTCTGGAATTGACCCTGTCATTTATTAGCATGTGGAATGCCTACCTCTCTTATTCCTTTGAATAAAATCAAATAATAAGCATACCTATGAATCCTGTCTCAGTGCTATGATGGAAGGTATAAGCTCAGCTGGCACTACCCAACCAGTACACTTTTTACCTAAAGACAATTAAGAGGAAATAATTATTTATATGATCGCAGCTGATAGCAAGAGGTGGGGCTTTCCTAGTCTGGGAAGGATTTAAAACTTAAAGGATTATTTGCTAAGGAGAGATAAGAATAAACTATCACAAATAATCCTGTAGTGGCATTTACAGCAAAGACAAATAATTAGTCACGTTGGAGCAATGGTTACAAGAGTACACTAATGATACCTAATTCAGGTTACATGGAATCTTAAAGAAATTAACTCAATTGAGAATTTTCTATTCTTTATGAATCATAACAAAGATATTTTGCCAGATTTATTGTATTTCATCAAGTTTAATTTTTATGGTATATTCTATCACAAATTTTAGCCCATATTTTAACACACTGTTATTTTGTTATATGTGGGCAATTTTTTTTAAAATGTAGTCATGCATTGCAAATAATTAATCCCAACTTTTTTTTTTCATTTTGATGTATCTCAAGGTCAGGAAGACCCTGAAAATAATAGTTTATCACTCATTGAATGTTTTAATTTACCCTGAAATAACTATGAAATAGATTGGCCCATATTTAAATATTTTCAGTGGTAAGGAGCACACCATTTTCTGAGGCAGAAGATTGCATATTTGAATAATTCTGTCACTTTTCCTATCAATACCCCTACCTATATTCAAACAAATTACTCAATATTTGCCAGGTTTTTTTTTCCAAAAATTCAGCTTTGATATGATGCAATGATTATGACTACCCAATTCTTTAAAGACACAAGAGCAATTAGAAAAAGTATGTAAGAATCATGGTAAAATAGATTACTTATGCAAGCATGCATTTAAAGTGACTGTAGGCCGGGCGTGGTGGCGCACACTTGTAATCCCAGCATTCGGGAGGCTGAGACCAGAGGATACGGGTTCGCGGCCAGCCTCAGCTTCCTAGTGAGGCACTCCACAACTTAGTGAGACTCGGTTTCAAAATAAAGAATAAAAAATAGGGCTGGGGGGTGTAGCTCAGAGGTAGAATGCCCCTGAGTTCAAACCCCAGTACCACTAAATAAATAAATAAATAAATAAATAAATAAATAAATAAAGTGACTGTAGGATCTGTAAGGCCATGGAATCATATATCATATAAAATAAGAAAAAAAAGCTATAGAAAAATCTATAAACTATGTTTCCAGTTGTGTAAAAAAACAAAGAGCAATCAGTATATATGTTACATGTTTATAGTAAATATATATTATATTAACATTTTAAGTATGTGTATCATGCAATAATAACTTATATTATGCTAAATATTATAAATGCATTTATACTATGCTAAATAATATACATATTTGCCTGTAGAAAAACATGCATAGAGAAAGATATGGCAGGATATATAACCTAAAAACTATTACCAGTGCTCTCTCTAGAGCTTCATGTATTTGAGGAAAGTAAAGGGGCTACCTTTTTATTCTATGCCCTGTTTCATATAGGTAATTTATTTAAAGTTCAAGGTTGAACACTTGAAATAGTATTGAACAGAAAAATGCCAGTCATTAAAATTTTAGAGTTTATCTTTTCTCTTCTCATTTTTATCATAAGTTCTCATTTTCTGTTTAAAACTGTCTCACTTTTGTGCCTGAATATCACAGTTGATAAACTAACAATCCAATATAGCATGACTCCATTATCCTCTAAGATTCTCTATATCATTATATATATATATACACACATATATATTATTCCTTTTAAATTAAAACTATGAATTATAATGACCAAAGTTGTTTTTCATCCTTTCACATTTCTTACATGTATCTCAAATCATATTTTTCTACACTGTCACAAATATAGCTTACCACTAAAATCTAAATTAGAATATGGTCTCTGGTGTCTGCCTCCCATTCCTTTTCCCTTTCTTCTTTTTTTTTCCCTCCTCCTCTTCTTCCTCCCTCAGTCTCCTTTTTTATTTATTTTTTTTGTTTTGAAACATGGTTTTGCTAGGTCGCTGGGTCTCACTAAATTGCTGAGGCTAGCCTTGAACTTGCAATCCTCCTGTCTCAGTTTCACAAGTACTGAGATTACAAGTGTGTGCCACCATCCCCTGCTATAATATTCTTTAGGATAATATAGAAAGACTATAAATATTCCTAAAATATATTTTCCTGCACTTATCTAAAGTAAATTTCAGTGGAATTACCCACTACCATTAAAAATGCTACCTTCTTTTAAAATCTGGAATAGCAAATTGTATGCAACACCAATAAGTCATTCCTTTTGGAGTCTTGGAATGGATTCCACAAATAAATTTATTATTGAAGGTGATCATACACCTTTCAGAATAAAATTTCAGAAGCTTACCTCTCATCTTCCACTTACTGTTGCTAAACACAATCAAATTGGATATTTGCTTGGACAATATCTGATACTATCCCTGAACTGAGCAGGAGCTGAGCCAGCAAAGTATTATTGCTTCTACCTCCTCAATTGGAAGAGGTCTGGCTGATAGAGCAAGGCCTTATGAAAATCATTTTTATTTGCTTTTTACCAGGACACTACTAGAGATAGATACAAGCATGGAGCAAGTATACTTTTTTTAGTGCTGAAGTAGTGAGATAGCTTTCTTTTAGAAGAGCATTCTGTACTTCTTTTCAGTAAAACCAGGGTTCAGAAAACAATTGAAAATATAGAAATATTTTATGGGATTTCTATTTGTCTCTACATGAGATATTTAGAGATATAATTGCAAACTCACACTGCCTTTTGTTTCCTAGCTTTTCCTTTTTTTAAGTCCTATTTTAATTCACATTCACTTGTTTCACTTGGTTGAATTTGTATCTTCCAAATTCAGGACCTTTTCTTTATATTCTTCAATCCAATTCTTCCGAAATTTGCAAGAAAGGAATTCCCCAGGTAAGATATCTGAGAAAGTTTGAACCATTATTCAGAAATTCTTCTGGATCCACGCCGTACTAACAGTGAAGTTACTTAGCCATCTGCTCTCAGATGGAACGTCTTTGGCACCCGTGGCAGAACAGGCAGTGGGGGAGGACTTTTAGGATTGCCTGCCACAAAGCTATGTCAATTTGATCTACAACTTTAAATAGAAAAGAGGAATCCACAGCCAATTGTCTGTACTGACTGGATGTAGCCAATCAGCTAATTCAAGTTTTAAGACTTTGAATTACAAATGTATGTGGTTAGAAGCAAATAGGATAATTGAAGGAAAAGGAGGTGGATTTTAACTGAATAAGATTAGATCTTTGATCTCATCTTTCCCTTATGCCCGCCTCATTTTGTACATTGATATCTTTCTATATCTAGTCTTTACTTTTCCAATAATTTGCCAATCAATTGGAGTTCTTAAAATTGACATACGTTCAGTTATTATGATATGCAAGGGGAGAATTAAAATATGACAACCTTAATTAACCCTTCTTTAATTCAAAATATCTTCTACTTGTACCCATCCTAGATGTACTTTTATTCAGAGGGGCAAAAGACAGTGTAGTTTGTATGGTCAAGAAACCATACTTACTCTACTCATTTTACTCTTTTATTGAAAATATATATGTATATACATATATTGCATTAAAGAAAAACAAATGCCTTCATTAAAAGTTTGTTCTTGTGGAAGTAAATTTTACCCATAAGGTTTACTTTTTGAGTAAGTATTAAATCTCTCATATTCTTCTTTAGGTGTATTGCATTACACTTTTGTGCTTTCTGTGTTGAATGAACATTGCCTCTAACTCCCTTTTCCACATTGTTGACTAATTAAGCATTCTCATTTCTCTTCATCACAAGGGCCTTGTTTGATTCTTGCCTTCCCTTTAAGTTTCTTGGTGTGAAATTTCCTCCTTGCTTTAAAAGGAGGAATGCTTGTAACCAGATTGCAAAGCAACATGAGAAACCTGGTTACTTTAATTTATTTAATTAAATTGTTATCTGCTCAGTCGTATAATCTAAACCATGTAAATAATGAGGAAGATAATGTTTTATTATTAAAATAGGGCTACATTTTCAAAGTAATGGGTTAAGATTACATAAGGCTAATGAAATATCTATGCAATAAAAATTGTCACTTTATTAAAATTGCTTCTAAATTTGTATTCCCACATTAGGTGTGCTTTCTTTCACCCTTGTGATTTTTGTGATTTAGAGTATACAGCATTCTTCCACATAACTTGCCATGGCTGGATACAGCACATGAGATAACTTGGCTCATTCCAACTAGTTCTGGTCTACTTAGTGCAAACAGTTGAGGAAAGTGAGAAAATGCAGGAATATTTTCCCATTTATAAATCCCTGTTGATCTCATCTGGACTGAAATTGGGGGAAAAAAATAAAGCAAAACTTTCCTTTGAAGAAGTCATAAGGATGGCAGGTGAAAACTAACTTTTGGGGGAGTAAATGAGCTATCCGCCGGGCATGGTGGTACATGCCTGTAATCCCAGTACTTGGGAGACTGAAATAGGAGGATTTCAGATTAAAGGACAGCCTTAGCCACATAGTGAGACTCAACCTAGTGAGACCTTGTTTCAAAAACAAAAAAAAAAAATACAAAGGGCTGGGTGTGTAACTCACAGGTAGACTGCACCTGCATTCAATCCCTACTATGAGAGAGAGAGAAAGAGAGAGAGAGAAAACAAAGCATTCTTCCATATGATTTGGCATGTCTAGAAATAGTGATGGAAAGGGAGGGAATGGGAGGAGAGAGGAGGGAAGGGGAGAGAAGGGAGAGAGGGAGGTTTCCATGGGTAAATTAATAACAAGGTAGAAAAATTAACTAATATTGAAAGAACCCATGCTAAACACAACCAATATTTTTAAAAAGTAAGCCTGGCAAAAACAATTGGAAATTAATTCTACAATCTTATGAGATGGACAGGTTATATAGTATACTAAAGCCTTTCTGTAGAGGCACAACAATTCTCCTCTAAATTCTTTCATCTAGTGATGTTTCCAAGGGGACATAAATTCAATGACAAACTCGAATTGATCTTTCTTCTCTTATAGAATAATAACTAGCTTACATACATTGAGCTTTTATTAAGTATAAGACATTCTATGGACTCTTTTATTTAATCCTTACATTAGTCCTATGAGTTAGGGATAATTTTATTCAAATTGTATGGGTATGGAAAACAGGCATCCAGATGTTATATTATTCAATATTTGATATGATGTAATAAGAGAAGTCATAAGAGAAACATAAACATGAGAATTGATAGAGAATTGAAGTAGATGTGTTCATGGTGTGATATGCAAGGGCAGATAATTATACTTCTACCACAACAGCAGGAGAAAAGGAAGGAGGAATTGGGTGGTGGCAGAGTGGCGATGGTCTCATGAGAACTGTTGGAGAAGGTAGGATATGAAAGGTTGCACAAATATAAAAGAAAGCTGTCATCTCACATTTTTCTGTGATTATAAGCAGAGGAGATATAAAAAATAAAATCTACCTCCTCTATTTTGTATTATTATTTACCTTAGTGGGAATTGCAATTAATTTTCTGGTCTTCAAAAGTAGAAATTGCAGTAGAAATAGCTTGCAAATACCTCTATAATGCATATCTCAGATTTTTATGTCATTTATGTAAGCACAATGATTTGCTTTTTTTTTGTAATATGTACAGATTTGCCAGCCAAAAAATAATGTACATGTCAAAGTCAGTGTTCTCTTCATTTAGACAAAGTGTTTCTGTGCTTTACAAAGGCCTGGGAACATGGGAAAAGGTGCAAAAAAAAATGAAAAATAAAACAAAACAAAAACTGCTATCTAACCATCAACCCTCACTTATAACAGTATTATCTTTCTAATTTATGACTCTGTAGAATGTTAGCTGTGGAAAAAATCCAACAGACTATTAGGAATAACTCTTACTCTTTTTTTTTTTTTTTTTTTTTTTTTTTTGCAGTACTGGGGATTGAACTCAGGGGCATTCTACCTCCGAGCTATACCCCCAGCCCTATTTTTTTTATTCTTTATTTTGAAACAGGGTCTCACTAAGTTGCAGAGTGCCTCATTAGGTAGCTGAAGCTGGCCTCGAACCCGGATCCTCCGGTCTCAGCCTCCCAAATGCTGGGATTACAAGCGTTCACCACCATGTCTGGCTGAGAATAACTCTTATTCTTAAATGAGAAAATGGGAACCCACAGTAGCCAAGGGATTGGTTCAACCTTGTCATCAAAGCATAGAACTGAAAGATGGCATTTATTATTTCATTGGAAACCTTGTCCCTCTGTCAGTTAAGGATATTCAGTCTTATTTTTATGATTAGAAAGTATAGTTCATCAAAGTTTATTAGCTTCCAGTAAGATATGTATTTATTCTAGTGCAGTGTCATCAATAAATTATGACAAATGTCAACAGACATTTATATGGGTAAAGCAGAGAAATTCTAATTAATTTGCTGCTTCCCCGCTCATTGGTGAATGGCTTTTTTGCCAGCATAGAAAGATCTCTTCAAAATGCTTTCCTTTAGAAATTTGGTGAGGAAAAGGTTGCTCCCCACCAGCTAGTCATCAACCCAGTGGTGGAGAGTCGGCTTTGATGAAAGGGCAAAGACATTCTCCTGGAGCCTCGACCTGAGTCTCATAGTATAGGTCAGAAATAGCCAAAGATCAGAGCTGGCCACATCCCTGTCATAGGGTGTTCCTACTTCATTTGCTTCAGTGCTACTAGTTCTTGCTTCTACTGCAAGTTCTGTCCCCTAAAAATGTAATAATCCTGCTGTACACTCTGGTATAATGCAAAATAAAACAAACAAACAAAACCCCTTATTTCTCCCTTATTAAGTTTCTCTTCTTCTTAGTAATTTTTGCTAAGTAATTAAGAGTGAAATAAACTCATAACAAAACCACAAAAGAGATCTCAAGAGCATGGCTGAAAATTATTATGTTTTCTACAAATATGGCTATGTGGTGTTAGAAATATTAAAATATTTTTCATACTGGTTAAACAGTCATTACCTCAAAATACCCTGATAGTTTCACACTGTCCTGACCTAACTGTCTGGCTCCTCTCTCTGGGCATTTTAAAATCCACCAGTTAAAGGGAAATGCATGGCTGGATACAGTGGTGTATGCCTGTGATCCCAGTACTTGGGAAGCTGAGGCAAGAGGATCGAATTTCAGGTTTAAGGAAAACCTGAGCCACTTATTGAGACTCTCAACAATCTAGTGAGACCCTGTTTCCAAATAAAAAGAGCTGGGGGTATAAATCAGAGGTAGTATGCCTATGGGTTCAATCCTCAGTATCAAAAAAAAAGAAAAGAAAAGAAGAGAAATAAAAAGGAGCTGTATGGCTCAGTGGAGGCAGCCAGGGCTACACTGTAGTGTGGTGACCAGCATCTGTTCTGCTTGTTCTCTGTTCATCATAAAAGATTTGGATCATTATTATCCTGGCACAATAATAGAAAATTGAATGTCTTCACAGAGTGTGCTTACAATCTATTAATATGAAAGCCAAATTTTTATTATTCAATTTGTCTAAATTGAACTCATCGATCTTTCTTACCTTTTCTAATCTCTAGACTAATTCATTAATTCCTTTTTTTTTTTTTTTTTTTAGTACTGGGGATTGAACCCAGAGATATTCTACCTCCAAGCTATACTGTTGACCCTTTTTGTATCTTAATTAAAAACAGAGTCTCCCTAAGTTGCTGATGGTTTCTGTATGGTGCTGAAGCTGGCCTGGAACCTGTGATCCTCTTGTCTCAGTAATTCATCTTTCTTACTCAATAGACATTACCCCTATCCACCCAGACATTCAAGTCAAAAATTTAGTATTAGTCAAGAACTTTCCCTTCATCCAGGATTTCAGAAATTTTAAAGACCTAACTTTTCTTCATTGGCACTTCTACACCATAACGTCTTTGCAGAACTCATACAATAGAGGCCCAAGTCGTTTTCCCAACATTTCAGTCTTGCATCCTTTAACAAACTTCCCATGTGATAAAGCCTGAACTCCCTAGTGTGGTGGGAAAGACCCTTCAGAATCTTCCTTTCTCTTTTTTCCCTTGAGACCAGCTGAATTCTCCAATTTGTTGGTTTTGAAAAACTACCAACCAATCAAACCTCAAGTCAAGGTGTTGTCTGTGTCATGGATTCTTTTTTTGCCTGACTTTTTCTTCCATGGTGGAATAGGCTTTTTGATTTACTAAGAATCAGTTAAATCTCACATGCTATGTGGAGCTTTTCCCAATTGCCACCACCCAGTAACCGATCCATTTTTCATTATCTACTGTAATTTGTGCATATGTCTACCAAAGCTCATATAAACACCATATTACAGCAATTTGTTATATCTCTTCTTTACTAGATTACAGATTAATCAGAGATAATAATGTATACTTTTCATCTTCAACCTTTAGAGCAGGACTTAGGACATATAAAATATATAATAAATGTTTGCTGAACTAATGATTGAATTAATACAAAACTTTCAAGTAGTAAGAATTTCCATAAGTCATTGTTTTACCTGGGAATTGATAACTTGTGTGTGTGTGTGCACGTGTGTATGTGTGTGTGTGTGTGTGTGTGTAGTACTTAGTGAATGGAACCAAGGAACATTCTACCTCTGTACTACACCCCCAAGTGCATATATATATATAATATATATATATTATATATATATATGTGTGTGTGTACATGTAGATGTATATGTGTGTATACATATATATATATATATATATATATTTTTTTTTTTTTTTTTTTTTTTTAAACAGTGTCTTGCTAAGTTGCTGAGGCTGACCATCCTCCTGTCTCAGCCTCCCAAGTACTGGAATTACAGGTATATACTACTACACCTGATTGGCAACTTCTTCAAACTTTTAAAAAATATTCTCAGAACTATTTTTCTTTCATATGTTCAGTATAGAAAAGTTGGAAAATGTAGAAAGGCATAAAATACCAATAATTTACTAAGCCATAACTTTAAGATCTGGCAAAATTAGAGGTGACTCACTCTACTCAATTGACCACGCTTTGATTCTTTTGATTACAATGACTCATCATTCTCTATTTTAGAATTCCAAAGAAATGAGATGGGTTTCATATTTAGATGCATTTCTCGTGCAAATGATAACTATTAGTATCATTACTTGTTTTACTGGTCAGAGCCCGTGCTATAGCTCACTTCTGATGGGAACTAACAAGGAATGAATAAGGACGGGTGGAACTGCCAGAGACCTATTGATCTAGCAACTGTGGGGCTAGCAATATCTCTTTCCCTGAGGTTTAAAATGGAAAGCTTTGATAAAAAGTATTCCCTGATCCTCCTTCCATCCTAGAGCTTAATGAGGTTAGACCTTTTAGTGTAGAGTTCTCCCTAGGGAATCTTAATAGATCTGAACCACCACATAGAGCAGTGGCAGCTAAATAATTAGAGATTTCAGAGAGAGGAAAGGATCCATAAACAAAAAGTCTAGGATCACAATTTGCAAATACTTCACATGGAAGAGATATAGTTAACCTTTGACATATCTCTTCTAGGAATATTGTTATAACAATATTCTTTAATGTTATAAACAGGAAATATTACATAATTGATATCCAGGGAATTTTTAAGACATTTTTGAGGAAATTTAGAATAAATTTTTGTAAGACCTAGAACCCATCTTGATAGGAAACAATATTCTTAGACATTCAGTTATATCACAAAATATATTACATAATTATATAATATACTTTCCATTTTTTCACTGAATATTGTAATTCTCAATAAAGATTCCTATGGATAACTTGGATATGTCATCCTCTAGTAATAAAAATATAAGAGGACATACTACAAAATTTTCACTATGATGAATGATTTTGGTGGGTCAAAAGAAAACAAGCATTTCTATGAATTCTTATGCAAATATATGGTTATTTCCTTGGGAAAAATTCAACCAGGTGAAATTATTAGATTGAGCAATTTTTACACTTTAAAGTTCATGATGACATTTCACAAAATTGCTGGACAAAAGGTTCTCATCGTCTTGCATTCCTGCCAGATGTGTTTGAGAATTCCTGTCTCTTTACACACTTGACAGGACTGAGTCTTCACGAAATCATTCCTTTCAGAAAACATGTGAAGCTTGTCCTGTTGTCTATTCTTCTTGTCCATAGCAGTGAGATTTCATCCTCCTGCTTCTGATTATCTTTCTTCATAGGTAAAAGTTTTATAGCTTGAGCCTCTCTTACCTCTATATAAATACCCTCAAGTCCTTCATGAACGAGTTGGCCCAGCAACAGGATGGTCCATTCAAGTAAAAAAGGTCTTCCTACTAGTTATTTATTCCCATGGGACTGGTCCCTAGATTGTTATTCTCATTGCACTCTCTAAAAACTTGCTGTCAGGACTCACCATTCCAGAGCCTGAGGGAACAAATGTGTAAAACAAACATCCCCGAGTGCTCAAAAGCCAGCGTTTTGTCTAAGATAAGAAGAGTCACATCCCCAACCACAGGCGATCAGTTGTGCTCAAGTCAGAATACTGTCTAATGTTTCAGTCTGACCCAGGAACAAAAGCCTGACCTCGTCATGAAAACTTATTTTCCAGTTACTGATGAGTTTCTGCCTGATTTCCTTTACTGAAACATATTTTCAGAACGTGTGAGGTAACTATGGCAATGGATACCTAGAAGGGAGACAGGCCTTTGTTGTTAATTTCTACATGCAGAGATGGGTCAGGTGTTTAGTTGTGATGTTATGTAAATCTTCAAACATGGCAGTGGATAACCTGCTGGGAATGTTCTTACCAGGAACAAGACACTCTTTTAAGAATGACACTTTGAGGTTAACTATATTTGCTAAAATTTAAAGACATAGTACCTTTTGAAAATGAGCTAATGTGTTTCTTCTATTTTTTTTTTAAAGAATGGCATTTTTTGTTGATTGAAAGAAGATAATTTGTATATGCTCAAAGACTGTTACAAAAGTAGATGTGTTATACAATTTAGTTTGGTCTGTTCACTTGTCAAAGGCTATAGTGATTTTTAATATACTTGTAATGTCCTATTATAGAAACAATTTTTTAGAGATTTTTTGTTGTTATTCTTTGGAATAATAAGGAGATTCTGTCAGCTCTGAAGTCAGTGTTTTGTTGAAAGAATTCAAGATTTTTAATAATGATAGAATATAATTCAGATAACAATGGCAGAAGGAAAAACTGTATGTTTATGATTTACAAATGGAGCAGATAGTTTTAGTTCATACTCACAGAGTTACTCAAACTTTTGTCTAAAATATAGGACAAATGACTACATTCTAGTTCTTGGACTTGTAGATGACAAGAGCCAGCCAAAGTTTCAAATGGGTTGTTTCTACTTTTTTTTTCCTAAGAAGCCTTCAAAGTTTTCATTTCAAGTACATGATATGTTTTCTCATAAAAATAATGACTTGTGTATCAATTTTTTTAATTAAACCCATGTTTTATGAAGCTCCTTTGTGTATTAATAGTTCTAAGTACCTTCTGGCATTCTATCCTAAGTCTCCATGATTTATTTTCTGAAGCTTGGGAATAAGATCTTACTGTTCCATGGTAGTCTTATATCCTGCCTTTTAAATGACACCATTTGAAAGGATTATGGTTCCATGAGCTGGTAATCAACTAACCAGTTCCTCACAAAACAATGGCAGAGAGGAAAAAAGCCTCTTCTGAATATGTTAGGTTCAAAGTTACCATGGCAACAAGATACATTTGCTTTATTAACATAATCTTTTCATTTTTTCAGTACTTTTGCTCTCTAGAAAGGATTCTTCTTTGATATGATCACAATTAAACAATGGATTCTGAAATTGAACTGGCATTTATAGAAGCTGGTAACAATGTAAAACAATTTTGCTTATCTGAAAAGCATACTGCTTTAAAGAAAATTTATAAATAGCTTTTCAAGGTTTGTCATTTCTTATTAGAGTTGATATGGCTTAGGTTTTGCTTTCTCAGAGTATAACATCACAGGAATTTTCCATTAAATCACTCTCTTTCAGTAATACTCATGGTCCATTTTCATTGTGGTGTCACTTAGAATAGCAGTGTTACTTTTGTGTAATTTTTCTATCTGTATTTATTCAAGAACATGTGAACACAATGGTATTATGTCACACAACCATAACTAAGAACATTAACACTACTATCAGGTCACATCACCTATGATTAGCTTAATATATTTTTTCAAACTCCTACCATGTGCAAAATACAATGCCAGACAATGTTAAGGATATAAAAATGAGTAATATATATGTATGGTAGCACTCATGATATTGATTTGGTATGGCCTCAACTAAGCGATTTTCACCTAATAATACATAGGTTTGATAATTATTTTGGAGCTTATTAAATACAGTTACTAATCCAATAAATTCTGAGCTCTCCCCTTCCTCCTCCCTTTTATTTTAATCTTTTGGTGCTTTTACATTAAGCCTTAACTTTTTTTTTTTTTTCAGTACTGGGTATTGAACTCAGGGGCATTCTACCCGAGCTATACCCCCAGCCCTATTTTATATTCTTTATTTTGAAACAGGGTCTCACTAAGTTGCAGAGTGCCTCACTAGGTAGCTGAGGCTGGCTGCGAACTGGGATCCTCCGGTCTCAGCCTCCCAAATGCTGGTATTACAAACGTGGGCCACCACACCTGGTTAAGCCTTAACATTTAAACTATGGATTTTTCATATTTTACACCATGTCGACTTAAAATTAAAGTAATTCTTGAATAGGCTTTCAAGATGTAAGTGATTATAACAATATATAAAGCTGTATCAGGAAGAAAAGGAAGAATAAACTTGATTTTCATTTTCTCTTGAAGAAAAAGAAAATGGTATTAGCATTTCTTATCTTAGAAATTTCTCAGGGAAAATGACAAGCTACTGAAACAATAGACAGTTATTGGAGAAATAACAGAAGACTGAATTGATGAAATAAATAGGAAACTATGTGATGAATTTTAATAACCAAAGAGATTTTCAGAGATACTATACAATTGAAAACATTTTCCAATTTCAAGATTACGTTATGTGTGAAAGAGATCCATGAATTCTAGGTATGTTGAATGATCACTTCAAGAAAATGTCAGAGAGTTCATTCCAGTGGAGCATTTTAGTGTGAACTGTCTAATCAGTCCATGACAAATGGCACCATGACTTCCTTATTCAGTAAGAAACTCAGAAATACACCTAAAACCCTGAGAAGTGCTAGACAGGGCATCTATAAAGCTGAAGTTTATTCATAGGTAATAAAAATATAAATGGGCCATCCAAGATTGTTTTAGTCAATGTCACTACAGCATGCTGTATGCTTTTAAGTTTTCATAAAGATCAAATTGTGAGTTCTAGATATAAGGAACATCAGAAAGTACAGCAGAGCCCTGCATCTGCAGACACAGAAATGCATCCTTAAAATAATGCATCTGTTTATCCATTTATGAGTTTACCCAACCATAAAGAAAACGAAAATTATGTCATTTGCAGGAAAAGGGATGGAACTAGAAAACAATATGCTAAGTAAAATCAGTCAGTCTCAGAAAGTCTAGGATCATGTGATTTCTCTCATATGTGGAAGGTAGAAAGAAAAGTAACTGTAGAATAAGGAATGAGATCAGTGGAACAGTGAAAGGGAATCAGGGAAGGGAGGGGAAAAAGAAATTTGAGGGAAGAAAACAGACCAAATACTATTATGTCTATATATAAAATTATCACTTAAAACCTTATGAGCATGTATGGTGGGGGTTGGGGAGATGGGGTTAAGATGGAATCACAAGAGATGTTATGTTGCAAACATGAATGTATCACTTTGAATCTCACTACAATGTATAATCATATTGTACTAATTAAATTATAAAATAATAATAATAATAATAATAAATTCCTTTATAGCACAGTTTTAGTAACTAAATGGGCTAGTATCTAATTGATGGTCTTTAGTATTATAAAATACTAAAGAGCTTTAAGACAGCTATAGTAACTATTTTCTACTTGATATGTGAACTTAAGTACCTGAAACATAGAGCAAAGCTTTTCTTTGCACTGTTGGATGATATCATCTTCACGAAATTTTTAGGAGATGAAGAACATCTTAGGAATATAATATAAACTCTCAAGTCTATTCATGTCATGTGATTCATACACAGAATTTGAACCCATGAAGATTCTATGGTGAACACAAAAATGATTTCACATCCCAAAGACATCCCAAAGTCTTTTCAGCTAGTTTGATATTCTAAAGTTTCACCATTTGGAACTTATTTCTTTGGCTTTAAGCTGCAAGATAGCACAAATTTACAAACCAAATATCTATCTGTTATCAATATTCACAACAATTTGGTTCATTTCGTATTTCAAATGAAGGGAGAATATCCAAAAAGCAATAAAAGAGGCCAAATTATTAATAAATTCTCTGAGACATTTAATGTGGCTTTGCTCTACTCAAGCCCTGAAGGAATTGCTTTATTACAGTAGAGTAATTGATGTTCATAAAGATGGCCTGAATTAGCAATATAAAATGTTATGTCATATTTTGTATATTCCATTTAATAATGAGACTTATAGAATACATTTTAAGAAAATTACAGTAACATGATTAAAATAAAACCAAGTGAAATAATTTCTTGTGGGGAGACTATGGCTATATGAATTGTAATTATTGCTTGACATTATTAGATAAATATAATATTACTACATATATGCATATATACTTAAATATGCAAATGCACATATACCCAGAAAGAGAAGTAGGAGAATTATAAAATCAGGCTATCTTCTTTCTAAAAAGCATAATAAACAAGTCATATGTTTTGACTTATGCTATTTGTTTTATAAATCTTCCTTCTTTAAAGGAAGATTGCTTTTTAATAAATTATTTTTCAAATGAGGTATATAAATCCTTTCTTTCTTTCTACCTTCTAGTGGATGCTTATTGTTTATTTATTCTTATAAACAGCCTCTTATAAATTAACTAGGTAATATTCTTAATGGAATTGCACATTATGAACAGATAATGGCCATCCAATGAAATATGCATGTCAAATCCTACCAAAGTAATGAGAGAAAATAAACGTGTAGACAAAAGAAAAGTGTTTATTTTAAAAATGTTAAGACCATTACGGTTATCCAGTCATAACCTTTAATTTTCATTAATGCCAATCCTATTATACCAAAAGAGTCACTCTTTAAAAAATGAAATAATTAGCATGACCCGGACAACCAGTGTTCACAGTGGGAGATATGTAAAAACACTATACTCAAATTTAGCTTTCGAACTATGAGAAAAGCTAATTTAGAACTGTTAACCAGAAATTACTTACAGAACATTAAAAGAAAAAAAAAAAAAAGAACCTGCATTTCTTATTCCTATCATATGTGACTATTCAGCTGCTTAGTTTCCATTTCTTAAAAATGACCTAAAATAATCATGTGTTTAATAATTCAATTTGATAATAGAATGTAGTGAAGAAACACTTTGATCATACTGGAATGAAAACTTACTTTAGGTTATGTTTCTAATGGGCCGGATCCATATTTTTATAGAACCAACCCTACTAATAAATGAAATTTTAAATAAATTGTCCTTACTTGTAAACAAGTCAATTTTCAATCAAATGATCCATTTTAAGGTTTTTTTCAGTAAATATGCTTCAGACTATTTTCTGGAGTTCTGCAAAATTGGTATTCTACATATAAAGCAGTAAGAATTTAAAAAAATATCTGCTGCTATTCATATACCAGTGGAAATATTATGTCAAATATTTGAATAAGTAATGTGGCTTCAATTATACCCTTTTAAATGGCTATAAATGAGGAAGAAACTGTGAATAAAAATATGACTATGTCATTATAGAACTTTTAAAAGGCCAGGGCAGACTGTACCACACAAAGATACAGAAAACAAACCCTAAATATTTTTGAAATCGAATTTCACTTCCATCAACCTCACTTTACACTTGGGTATGTTTGGTTGTTTCATGTAGTGAAGGTGCTATTATTCAGCTAGAGAGGAGAGAGGTTGTCACCAGGCATATGAAGGGCATATCATCATGTTTTATTTCAGCATTCCTTTGTCATTCACATGAAGAACAGTAACAATGCCTATGTATTAGAACCAGCAACACATTTCTGCAATACTCCTTGAGATAGATGATGAAGGTACAACCAAACTTTTCTCAAGATCACCTTAATGATGTGTTACCTTGGTTTGGGAATTGCTTATTTAGTTCTAGAAATCATAACTTATTTTTATATGTTTACCCAGAAAGAGCAAAGAAAATATTATAAAATTTTTGGAAAAATTCTGATATTCATAATGGCATCTCCTCCTATTATAAATTCCAGTGATCCAAGACCTCACATATATTCTTTCCAGCAGTGGAATAACCAGCTGACCCACCTTTTCTGTGTACTTCAATGTGCACATCACTTGAGCTCTCCAAGTCACTCTTCTATCATCTCTAAAGTGGTACCTCATCCATAAGAGGGGAGGTCAAGTATATACAGTAAACTGTTCTAGTAGGAGCTCAATGATTGGTAGAAATGAGAGGATGAAGAGGCTACTGTCTACTTGTTCATTGCTTAATTCAGCAAATAATGATTGCAAACCACCACAGTGCCAGGCTCTGTCCAATGCTGAAGTTGCAAAGGAGAATGTAACAGATGAAGCCACTATTCTCACAGAGCTTCCACGTGGAAGACCTGCATTAAGCACATTTTTTTTTTTTTTTTTTTTTTTTTTTTGCGGTACTGGGGATTGAACTCAGGGGCATTCTACCTCCGAGCTATACCGCCAGCCCTATTTTTTAATCTTTATTTTGAAACCGAGTCTCACTAAGTTGCGGAGTGCCTCACTAGGTAGCTGAGGCTGGCCGCGAACCTGGATCCTCTGGTCTCAGCCTCCCGAATGCTGGGATTACAAGCGTGCGCCACCACGCCCGGCTCATTAAGCACATTTTTGATCAATAATTTTGGGTTTTCTGGTCTCTGTTCTCCAGGGACATATCAGCAGTGATGCTGTGTCAGCAGGTACATTCTTATTTAGCATTTGCCACTGATGATGTTCTGATTTTATCTTTAATGGAGGCAGCACCTTTGCTCATTTTATACAGCTTCCTAACTTCAAACTCTAAGGTCCCTAGCCGTTTGTAATGAAAGGACTATGGCAAGAATGAATACTGTTTTAGTTTTGTGTTGAGCAGTTTGAAATATGAACACAGCTTTTGATGAAGTGTTTTGAATTTCTGCTATGGAGTCAACTGTAACCATTTATGATGCTTGAAAAACTGATCCATTAACAAAACATTTATGTAATATAATTATTTAACAACAGCCTGGGTTTTGTTGAATGTGAAATATGCATAATTTATTGGCAGTGAGGATATTTAGAAATAATATTGAAGCCAGGAGTGGTGGCACATGCCTATAATCCCAGTACTTGGGAAGCTGAGACAGGAGGATTACAGGTTTGATGCCAGTCTCAAAAGTGTACTGAGACTCTCAGCAACCTAGTGAGACTCTGTTTCAAAATTTAAATATATATAAATATATAATATATATGTATGTACATATATGAAATATGTAAAATATATATATATATATATGGCTAGGGATGTAGCTAAGCAAAGAGGTAGAATGCCCCTGGGTTTAATCCCCAATACCACAAAAAAAGAAATAATGTTAAGTAATGTTGAGCAGTTAATCCTGATAATAATGTTTATTAATATTACAAATTAATATTATAGGTAGAATATTAATGATAACGTACCCAACACAAAGAATAACCTTCATAACAAAGAAATAAACAATTAATTTTTCTAGTGTAATATTTCCAAATCCATGTTTTTCAGGGTTGTTGAATACCTAGGACAGGATACAAATTCTACATAATGAGAGGGCATGCTGAAAATTTAACACCAATCAGAGCACAGGTAGTTATGGAAATTCCCAGGTCACCAAAAGCCAACTAACCATATTGTGGAGGGACCACTATAGACTTGGAGAACTTAGAAAATAAGTAGGGCTTCTTGTGGTGCTATACACTGGGTACTAATAATATACAATGCAACCGCCCCTGGATGAACTCCTGGTATAACCATACCCATAATATTTTTCTCATTATACATGTTTCATTACCAAACTATTTTAATATACTGTATTTAAAATATTTTTCTGCCTAACTTTTGTGGGCACACAAAAAAATAGATGTCATGCAAAAAATCAAGCAATTTTACATTATTCTCCCTTTTAGATCCAGACATTTATTTAGTGTGGCTAGAATGCTATATTTTATTAACTTTTTCAAATATATAGATCTTCCAAATATAGATACTCTCTCATAAGAGCCTCAGACATCCATTAAATATGCTATTTTTCATCTGCTTCCTTCCCTGTACCATGTTCAGTCACTTATAACAAGGCCTATCGACTTTTCTTCCTTTAAGCTGAATATATGACCCTGTTTTCTTTATATGGTAGTGCTCTCTTAGAAATATTTTCTATAATATGCTTCACTCCTCTGGTTATTCCTGTTGACTGAGATGATGCCCTTATTTTTTCTCACATATCTCATTTTCCTATCAGTGATATTTTTATAGTTTGCTGTCATGAGCAGATATATAATTCAACAAGTATCAAATGTCCACCAGGTGCCAGGAACTATCTGAGGCATTGTAGCTACAGTGTTTATTTTACACTTTTGAAAGTATTTAGAAATAAAAAGGAAGCCGGGCGTGGTGGCGCACGCTTGTAATCCCAGCATTCGGGAGGCTGAGACCAGAGGATCCGGGTTCGCGGCCAGCCTCAGCTACCTAGTGAGGCACTCCGCAACTTAGTGAGACCCTGTTTCAAAATAAAGAATAAAAAATAGGGCTGGGGGTGTAGCTCGGAGGTAGAATGCCCCCTGAGTTCAATCCCCAGTACCAAAAAAAAAAAAAAAAAAAAAAAAAAAAAGAAATAAAAAGGAAAAGAATGTAAAAGCAAAATATGGCACTTTGCTACACTTTAATGTTCATCTCCAATGTCTTTTTTTTTTAAATTAGGCCTGCATCTATTTAACACTTTTCTGTGTTCCTTATAAATTATTACAATGAAAATTTGAGTATTTGGTATATTAGATGCCAATCAATTAGTCAAAGTATATATTTCATTATAACTTTGATTTTGCCATTTTGGTAACAGCATGTAGACTATATGAACATCTTTAACTCTGCTTATGTGTTCATTCAATAACTCTAAGTGCCTACTCTGTGTCAGGATGATTGTAGGTGCTAGAAACATATTTGGGAGTACTTTAGGCAAATAAATCCTCCCTTCATTGAGTTTATGTTCAAGGGAAAAGGCAAACTGTAAACAAATAGAAATAAATAACATAACATGCCATGGATGTGTATATGTATAATGTGTAATGTTAGACTGACTGGGCCCTGATAGCATCACTGAAAGACATTTTGGAGGAACACCAAAGAGTCCTGAGTGACAGGTGCAGAATGATAAAGAACAGAGAGATAAGAGATGAAGTCATAAGAAAACAAAGGCATATTCATCCACCTGGTTTTCTAGGAGGGACTCATTAATGAGGACTTGGCATTTTATTCTAAGCCAGATGGAAAGATGTTATAGTGTTCGATACAGGGAAATTCAGTGAGATGGCCACTATCTTACTAGGATCTCTTTGACTTCTGTGTTGAGATCAGACCATAAAGAAGGCAGCCAGGACTCCATCAGAGATAGCAGTCATCAAATAACCAAAGCAAGAGATGACAGGGTAGCTTGAGTTGAGGTGTTAATTAGAGGGGTTTTGAAAGTGGCCATCATTTGAACTGTGTTTTAATGTAAATCTGACAGAAGGGCATGCAACATTAGAGAAAGGGCATTTTAAAGTATGGTGCCAATGGTTATGATCTGAGTAACTGGAAGAATGGCATTGCTACTAACACAGAGAGGACTGGTTCATACGTGGTTTGGGAGACATTATGAAGAGTACAGATCTACACATCACTCAAATAGAAATGCCAATTAGGGAGTTGGATATAGGTGTCTGGAATTTGTAGGAGTGACACAAGACAGGAGATACAAATTTGGAGATCATACATATTTAGGTGGTGTTTAAAAGCTGGAAACAATATAAAAACACATGGGAATGACTATACATTGAAAAAAAGAGAAAATGTCTAAATACACCAAATTAGGGAATCCTTTCAAAATTAGGAACTTCTGGTTAGGAGTTGGGCATATAAGGAAGAACCAGAAAAAAAGACTGAGAAAGAGCTGTCTGGAAGGGAGGGAGAGAAACTGAACTAATTAACTTTTTTAAAAAAGGAGAGAATGACCAACTATGTCATTGCTATCAATGAGTCAACTAGATAAGAACTAAGAAGTAACCAAAATATTTGTCAGTACAGAGATCATTTATGGCCATAGAAATAGAATAAAAGCCTGTATTTTAGCATATTATATTGGTATTTAAGATGTAAATAATGTTTTTAAGAATAAATTTCATAAACTGTATACTATGTTATATAAATTTATAAAAGTATTCATGCTTATTACAGTATATTAACTACAATGTATTCTTGCTAAGACTATTTGAAAACTATCATTTTTCTCTGACTATTTTTAGAATTATTTAATCTATCTTAATGAAAGTGATTTCAAAAGTTAATGTCCATCTACACGTGGCACTTTATTTTTGTCAGCCTCTGAAATGGATTGATGTGGGCCTAATAGAGAGGACAATGTATTTTGTTCCTAGCTTATATTAAAGAGATTCGAATATCAGACAAGGCGTAACAATGACATTATGAGGTTACGGGAAGGTTAATGCTGTTTAGGCAGATGGTGAATTGCAAATTCAACCTGTTGTCACAATAATGAATATGTGAAGAAACAGGGGTGTTGCAAATAGGAGAAAAATGAGAGCTTTTATTTCATATGCATATACACAAATTCATTATTAGCAGCTCTCTCATAGAAATAGTTACTCCTCACAAAAGATTGATTATTATGTTCTCATTCATCAGTCATTACAGGGAAGAATATTTTCAATTATATCTAGTGTATTCTTAACAATTATATTGATGCAATTTTTCTAGGCAACAATGACTTAAGCATTTAATCTCAAGAAAGTTTTCTGATTGAGTATAATTACTAATTTATTGTTATATTTTATATTTGTCCTTTTGTCTCCAAGAACAGATTCCATAGTGCTTATTAATCCTAGTGCAGGAAATGTAGTTTCAATAAAGAAATTATATGTAAATTGTATTCTCTGTAATTACCATGGTTTTACTGTTTTTGCTAATATATTTCATAGTCTAAGTCTTCCGTATGAAGTACTAGGATATTCTCATTTATTCAAGAACATACTCTAGTCAATATGTTTATTAAGTTTCCTAAAGAAAGATGATATTTTAATTTTCTTTAAAGCTAGCTATATCCCAATGCTTTGAAATGTTTTTTCTGCTATTTTAAAAAATGCCATAGATTTTGGCATGTTTCCTCTTAGAAAACATGATTTGTGTTCTAAATCAATTCCCAAGGATGTGCACAATGCGTCCTGGTATACATGAGATGACTGTCAGATGAACAGCTGCCCTCTGAATGCAGCCAATTAAATAACATGCTGGTTTGAAGCTGTCACTTGAAAATATTGCAGCTTATCCAAACAAACAAGAGATGGAAAACATTAAATAAATACCATTTAAGTAGGAGTCATACAGGTAGTTTTCAAACTTTCCAAGAACCATTGGATGAAAAGTACATAATTATTTCTGGGGGAAAAAAAAAAAAACTTCTTTCTAATGTAAATCTTCATTAAAATACATTTTCAAGGAGAAAACTGAGAAGAGAAGCTGCCTAGCACTGTGTTATGGACTGAGTGTGCTGTATCCAAACAGAGCCAAGTCAAAGGGGCAGTGAGAATGATGTGTTTTGTAATATTTCAGATTTTTTTAAAGCTATCTTTTATCTAATAGATGGGTTAACTGCTCTGACAGTTTGTGGCCTTAGAACTTTAATCTCATTTACTTAAATTCAAGCCAATATCTTCTAATGATTTTGTTAGCAGCATTTCTAATACTCAGCACAGGGAGGTCACAGGTGCAGCATGAGTTTCATATCTATTCTCCTAATAATAAAATATATATATATATATGTTATGCATCATCACCTTTGTCTATACACATACATATATAATCACATATGCACACAAAGTACTTTTTCTTATTACTCCGTGCTAAAGTCATTGCACACTATAAATTTTGTAAACTTCTTCTGACATGAAGGTATATCTAAAAATGTTTCTTTCATCTAGACAAATGTATAAATAAATTTGATTTAAATCCATTGATACCAATAAAAGCATACTAAAAATAAATAAATAAATCCATTGATAGTTTATGTCTGTGAATTTTCCTATACAGAAATTAAATTTAGAGCTGGGTGTGGTGTCACACATCTGTGATCCCAGTACTTGGGAGGCAGAGACAGGAGGATCTCAGGTTCATGACCAACCTCAGCAATTTAGTGAGGCCCTCTGTAATTTAGTGAGACCCCATTTCAAAATTAAAAAATAAAAAATAGGGCTGGGGATGTAGCTATAAAGTAGAATGCCCCTGGGTTATATCCCTAGTACCACAACAAAAGAAAGAAATTAATTTTAGTATTCCTAAGATTGCACTTTAATGACTCTCCATTTCTAAAATGTTCTAAAAAGAAATATGAAATGATAAATTTTAAAAACATGTGTTCTTTCAAATTGAAAAAAAATCCTCAAATTACTTTACAACATTTATTTTATTTCTGGAGGTATTGAGGATTGAACCCACAGGCATTCTAACTCTGAGCTACATCCCCAGCCCTATTTTAGTTTTTATTTTGAAACAGGATCTCACTAGGTTGCTGAGGGCCTCACTCAGTTGCTGAGGCTGCCCTTGACTTGTGATCCTCCAATCTCAGCTTCCTAAGTGCTGAGATTACAGGCATGCACCACCATGCCCAGCTACTTCACAACATATTTTAAAAAAAGTAAAATGTGTAATGAATAATTGTGGTTTTGTGTTTAGCAGTCGTATAATATATAATAATATAATATAAATATTTTATATTAATAATTTTTATTCAATTGGTTGATTTTTGCCATGCTAAACATGATGTTGAACAAATATTTTTGAGCCCATATTACATATTTCACATATGTAGGTATGGATAAAATGTGACAGTTAGTATTATAGAACAATGGTGGGAAATACTTTAAACTTTTTTTTTCAGAAATAATTAATCCCCACTGGGAATGTGCTCTACAGGAAGGGTAGGGAGTGCTATGGGCTCTGTACCTAAGGAGCTCCATCAATTGGAGAAGAATAGGAAGCTCTTCCTCATCTCAGCAATTAACACAAACAATTCTTTCCCTCCTGTTGGACATAGCACCATAACTTCCTAACCCATCTTCTGCTCTATACTAAGCACCATCCCCCACCTCAACTTACATATGCTCCAACCACTGATTCTTTTTCAAAGTGTTTAATAGCTAAAGCACAATGAGCAACAGGTTTAAAAAGCTGGGATCTCTTCTTCTTTAATAAGGGGATGAGTTAGAGTAGAATAAGCGTGATATTGGAAGAATAGATAGAAGACTTTTTCAGTGACTCAGATAAGGTGGCTTAGATGAAGTGATTATAGAGATCTATATAGATAGGTTTAAGCAACATAAGAAAGAGAATGGAGGCCAATAAATTGAACCCTCCAGGAGCTAGTGAGCTTTCCCAAGCTCACACATGAGGGAGTGGTAATGCAAGCTCTTCTATACACTGGACTTCACTTAGAGGCCAAATGACTGTTAGGGGAAAGAGAGTAAACATGAAAGGATGAGTCCCAGGTGGATTGTGCAAATATACCAACACAGTAACACTACCTCAGCAGCAGGCTTGTGAGGGATCATGGGGAGTTCAGCATTTGACCTGTGGTGTTTGAGGCGCCAACATCAAAATGTAAAGAGATAAGCCCATTTGGGCTGGTTAATGAAAATTATTGGCCACTGGTCTACAGATGAGTGAACAACATCATGTGGTGGAAGGTGTTTAAAAGATAGTAAAAATGGATTGGGTAGTGGTTCCCAAACATTGGCATGCATCAGATTTAGTTACAGGGTTTGTAAAAACACATTTTTGAAAACCTACACCAGTGTTCTTGACTCAGCAGGCCTAAGGAATTTGTGTTGAAGACATTTCATAAGGAGCTTGCACTTTCTGATTCTGCAATCCCCCAACACTGTTCAGGGAAGTAAGACTAGTACCTTAAAATCTATCATGTTGGAAATATGTACATGAAAATCTGCATATCCTATGTAATAGGCCCTTTATTTTCAGAACTTTGGTTTAATGGCACATCGCAAGTAAGGATAAAGCCAAAAGTTTCTATTTCTAGTAAATTCTGAAATGATATTGATATATTTTGAAAACTACTAAATTATAGAAATACCTCTGGTATCTCAAACTAGCCAACAACATTTAGCTTTTGAATGTAAAAACGCAGCAGGGCATGGTGGCACACACATATAATTCCAGTACTTGGGAGGCTGAGACAGGAAGATCACAGGTTCACAGCCAGCCTCAGCAACTTAATGAGGTCCTCAACAACTTAGTCAGACCCTGTTTCAAACTAAATAATTTAAAAGAAAAATAATAATAAGGCTGGGAGCCTTATTCTAAGCATTCTAAGGTAGAATGCTCCTGGGTTCGACCTCTGTTACCGCTAAAAATAAGTGAATAAGTAAACAAACAAACATATAAATAGATCTGGGGGTGTAGCTCAGAGATAGAATGCCCCTGGATTCAATACCAGTTCCCCCCAAAAGTGGAACTTCTCTGAAAAATCATGATGTTTTAAGATTTAATGTATATTTCAAACCACCTGTAAAATACTGACTCTCCTGGATTACATGCATTAGATCAATTATGATAACATAACCCATACACTGATATGCAAATACGTTTTTCACTTTAAGTGTGATTATTCATTGTTTTAGTTGCACAGAATCCTCAACATTTTTTTCATTTTATGCTAAAGGAAAATAATTTCTTTACAGACTTTTAATAATGAGCTTTTCCTCCCAATATTGTGAGTAGTAAATTCAGCCAGTCCAAATGTTAATTGCAACATTACAAGGTTAAGCAAGAGAATAGAATGGTGGAAAGAGTATATTTTATTATTGTGGTTGTTCAATATATTAAATTGAACATCTTTTGCCCTCAATTAGCTTTTTATCTAAAAGAAAAAAAATAAATCAAGCATATGGCTTAAAGAAGTTAGAAGTATGAAGATATGAGAAGTATTTTATAAATTAGAGAGAAGTTCAGATTAACTACTGTAGAAATTTGAAGACAAAAAGGGTTCAAAGTGACCACAATGAAAAGTTGTTTTTTATCTTCTCCATGACCTCATGGTTTGGCATTCATTAAACAGAATCTAGCTATCATATCGGTGACTCCATTTCTGGACAGAGTTAAACTGAAGTCATTACTGATATATAAAAGCTGAGTAGCAATTATTAATTTACAAAACCTAATATCAGACAGACTAGATTGCTAAGGTCTGCACACTTAAGCAATTTCTCTGCCTTGAGATAAACTTATTTGGAAATTTAAAACTTTGTCACTAAATCATCATCAATGAACAAGGATCATAACCTAAAAGAAACCAGATGTCATACAATTAGTGGGTCGGATTAGATGACTGGCTTTTATTTCTAATATCATTATTACCAATAAGTTACTGTTTATTGAACACTACCCCAGGATCAGCCACTGTATCTCAAAATAAAGATAGTTGGTATGAATAGAGGTTAAAAAACAGTGCTCTGAGTTCTGAGACCTTCTTTGAATCTGTTTTTGTTGTGTTGTTTTGTTTTTTCTATTTCTTGATGAGCAGAGTACAAAATTATGAATATTAATATTACCATTATTTTACATGTTTTAGTAGAATCCATCACATAGCACTTTTACAAGCATTAAATGAAAGTGTTCATGAAAAGCCCATTGTATAGTGCCAATCACAGGAGCACTAATAAGTCCTCAGTGGTAGGTAGAATATTATTATACTATTATAATATTATTATACTATTTCACTTAATCCTCACAATAATCCTTATTACTATAGCTATTATTAGTTCTACTTTACAGATAACAGAAATGAAACTCAGAAGTAATACTTTGTCAAAGGTTTCACTGGTAGTAGAGGAGGCAAGATCTGAAACTTGCTGTAAGTCTGAACATTTCCAATCAGTCAAAACAATTGAATTTATAAGTTAACACTTCCTCTCCTTTTGATGTGCCTAGATGGACATTGCTAATATTTTCATTGGAATTGTATTTTTTGCTAGCTTCCCAAGGCAGTCCAGCCCTCTGATTGATGCTTCTCTGTAGTCACTATAATATGCTTTACTCAATTACAAACAAGTCTTACTTGTTTAAGTCTTTTCTTCTCTTAGGTGACTTTACACATCTTCACTACTATTTTCTTTATCATGTTCTGAATGAGCCTTGTGTGATGGCCATCTTCATGTTTTTGATGAAATATGTAACAGACGGTTTTTAAGTGACAACACCAATCATAATGTATGTATCCTCCCCGCCACAAGTCCCAAATCCCCCTGCTTTAATATTATCTTTATTATTAAATATTTACCATTACTAAAAGAGTTAGAAATGATGCAGGGGAATGAAAATAAAACAAAGGAGAGAAAAAAATATTTCTGTAAATAATTAACATTTTAAATGCTTTCATTGATCTCATTTATGACTTATACTTAAAGCTCTAATTAATTTAAAAATCCACACTACTTTCTAAAACTTTAGTTCCATTTTTAATTTATATTAAAATTATCATTTTAAGAATTTCATAATCTATTATTTATAATATGATGTAAATATCAAATCCAAGTTTCTTTAGCATAGTAGATATATATATATATATATATATATATATATATATATATACCTACTATATATATATTGATATATATTGTTTATATTTAGAGTCAGGCCCCAAAACAAAATGACTTGATGTCCTACAAATTATTAAATATATTGACCATTGTGAGCATTTTTAAGGAATACTGAGTCTTATTGAAATGAATTGTGATGTTTACTTTGGCATCCTCTATATAGTGGAAACTCCTCAATTTTAGTCAGGACATATTGATTCTAATTCTGGTTCTCCCCAATTCTGTCACTGCATCTCTCTAGACCTAATTTTTTTTATCTATCAAACAAATTATTTTTGAGACTTGGTCAATTTCTAGAATATGGTTTTAAGCTAAATGCTGTGAAAGAAAAACAATCTCCTACAGCAAGTTGCCACCAACCCATTAAGATCATTTCTGCAGAATCAGTCTTTGAAAAATCTTCCCTTTCATGTGAAAACTTTATGTTCTAGAAGTATAAACATTATCACCTAATGATTTAAAAGACTTCACAAATTCCACAGGAGACGCTGAAGTAGACAGCACCACATTAGAATCCCAGCAGGGCATATGGTGAATATGGATTTAACAATGAGGAGTCTCATCTTTCAGAAAGCACATATTAAATTCCTCAAACCCCACACAGTTTCTTGCTTTTAAATCTACACACAACTGTGGTTAACAATGATCTGCCCTCATATCTAATTATGTAATAGCTTTCTGGAGAATAAATGACCAATTTACATAAAGATGTCTCTTTTCTTCCTCTGTGTTTTATAGAGCTGTATTGGCAATCAGGGTGCAAACCTGTGGGAGGGAAGAGAGAAAGAAAATGCAACTTGTCTGCAGCACACTTTCCTGCATCCTCTTGATTCTACTATACCCTCAACTCAAACCACAGGCACCGGGCTTAGTCACTCCTCTGAGTTGGTGTTAATCTTCCTACCTAAGCCCACCTCTTCATCCCTACATAGCTTCAGAAGTTCGTTCTCCAGGCTGCCTGGCAATTACAACAGGCGAGTTGGAGAAATGCACTTGCTTTTTACTTTTAATTCAGGCGTTCACTTATTAAAATTATATTCCAAGTGAAATATTATGATAGGTTCTGGCATTTATCAGAAAACAAATGGCTATCTGGCTCTGTGGCACTTAATGTAGAGTAGGTAAGATAGTATATGGAAGAACACATGGATAAATATATAACATTAATTTATTAGTGCTAAATGCTATAATGGAAATAATAATGAACTTCATTTATGTGTGTATACACACATTATATACATACACATATCCATATACATACAATGTGTATGTATATAATGTGTATGTATGTGCATATATATGTGCATGTATGTATACATATATATACAGAGAGATAGTTCTGAATGGTTTATCTAAGTAATGGATCCAAAAGATAAGTAGCAATTAGTTAACTGAAATGTGAGGAATGATATTTGAATAGATGAAAACCCAATCCGAGGAGAACTAGGTGAGCTACTAAAAATTAGACTGGAGGTGAAGGAAGAAGGAGCCAGTTTCTTTCATGAACCAAAATATCAAACCTAAATCCAATGAAAAGAATTTTAAAAATCATGTTAACACAGTTAAATTCACTTTTAAAAAGAAATGATTACCGTATGGGGAATGTATTGGAAGAGGCAAGAATTAAGAGATTAGAGTGTGTTCCACAAAAGAAGAGAGAACAGCTTAGTGAGAGTGAATTGGTGGCCAGGAGAATAGATAGGAGTAAAGGATTTAAGTTATCAAAGTATATTGTTAATGCAAAATTGACAAGACTGTATGTATGGGGGTATAGGAAAAGGAGGAATCAAAGATAAGTAGCTGGTACTGATGTAACAGAGAGTGTATCATATTTCCGATGTGGTAGAATAGAGTTGCCATTTATTGAAATGGAAAAATAAATATACCTGGAAGATGAATAGCTTTGGTGATTTGGAAAGATCAAAATATCAGCTCTGGACAGGTTATATTTGAGATGACCATGAGACATCCATGTAGCAATGCCAAGCTGGCACTTAGATCTGTATGTTTCTTCCATTCATTTATTTTGAGCTCCAGACATGAGAATCTAGGAATTATCACCACACAGATGGCAAAAAGAAAAAAAAATGAGGACCTAGACAAGCTCACCTAGAGATAAATTATGAAGTACAACAGCATTAAGTTACAGTATTTCAAGGGAGAAGTTAGGGAGAGAAGCTGAAATGTATAAACGAAATTGAAAGGAAAAGCCAGGAGAACAGCCAAAAGTGTTTAAAGAAGGCACGGTCAACCATATTATATAATACTAGTAATTCAAGTAAGAAGAAGCAGTTCCCTAGAAAATAGAAATCTTGTCCTAGCTATCAGGCACAAAAATATTTTAAGTGATGTTGGCAATATTAAATGCCACTGAGTTAGACAATAAAAATGATATTTCATTTAGATGTATGCTTTGGCACTCCTCAGGTGATGTGTAGGTAGGTTACTACTTTCAGTGAAAAGTAGAAAGTTTGAAAATAATGCATTTAACATGAATTTTATCTTGGGAATTCCTAGACTCTACAATATTTAGAGGAATGGAAAAATTACAATAATGGTTTATCCTTTTGTGATCCAAGATTTACTTTTTAATGGGAAACATCAATAATATTGTTATAGTAATTATTTTTCTACTATTAAAGTTTGGATCTGACCCTGTCTTAAGTGATAAAGCAACTTCAAGTTTGTTTACACTTATAATTGACAATTTCTAAGGGTTTGAAAATTATTAGCATGGAAACTCTTTAAGATTGTGTAATTAAAGAAAATATTTCTACAAAAATATTAGGTTTTTAGGTTTTAAAATTGAAATGAAATGAAAGACCAGAAAAAAATCTAATTTCGTCAAGATAGGGGAAGAAGATAGCCCAGTGTCTTAGTCTGTTTGTGCTGCTATAATAAAATACCACAGATTTGGTACTTTATAGTGAACATTTTGAAATATATTTCTCAATTTTGGAGGCTGAGAAATGCAAGTCCAAGGTGCCAACATTTGTTAAGGGCCTTACTACTGCATTCTTATATGGTAGAAGGCAGATGGGCAAGAGGGCAGAGAATAGCTAACTAGCCAAAAACTGGGGAAAACTTCTATTTATAAGTCTCAATTTCATTCACGAAAGAAGAGCCCTCATGGCATAATCACCTCTTAATACTTCCAACTTCACGTAATAACACCTTAAGTTTGGAAGGGTTTCATTTAAACCACAGCTTCTATAGAACGTCTGTCTTTTCAGTGACATGCATTCCATACTTTTTTCATTCACTATAAATTCTTTAAATTCAAATACTTTATATAGTTTGATCATTATTTGTATCCCTGTTTTGTCATTTTATTTTGTTTTGTTTATACTGGAGATTAAACCCAGGGGCATTCTATTTCTGAGCTATACCCGCAGCTCTTTATTTATTTATTTTTATGTATTTAATTTTATTGTGAGACAGGACCTCACTAAATTGTTGAGGCTAGTCTTGAACCTGGGATCCTCCTGTCTGAATGTCCCAAGTGCTGGGATTACAGGAATGGACCATCACGCTCAGATAACTATTTATATCTCTGTATGTAGCATTTTCAGTACTGAAAATATATTGTCTGAAAATGTTAATGAGTGGACGAGTACATGAGTGTTGCATTACTTTTTCATATGCTGTTTGTCATGAGGTATGTATGTATATGCATTTTAAGTTTATGATGATATAACAAGGATGTCCCATAAGCCTAAGGGTTTATTCTGATTTTGTTCACCAGGGTACCTCAATGACCGGCACAGTTTTTGATACTATGAATACAGTTCAAATATATGTAAATACTTTTATATATTTACTTTTAACTTGAATTTCACAGGTAACAAGGATTTTTATAATTTGTATAATTTTTATTATATCATTGAGCTCTTGATAATGTGTATTCATTGGTAGGTAGATAGTTTGTTTGACAATAGCTAAGAAATAGAAAATGAACATAGATACAAAGCAAGTGGCAAATATATTTTTATAATAACTTTAATATAGTCAACATTTAGTATTGTTCAAAGCTTTTACATGTTTCCTTTGTACAATATTCTTAACAATTTTTGAGATTAATATTATTATCCCAAGTTTGCAGTTGAGGAGACAGACTTGCAAATAGATTAATTCACCTGACTAAAGTCATATAACTACTAAGTAGTGGAGCTAGGATTCTGGCTCCCAAAGTTCAGCTTATTGCTACTTATTGTATTGTTTTATGACAGTCATAATGAACAGTTACCATTAGAAAACATTTTATTACACATTTATTCTTATAGAATTAATATATGATAGTTGGTCAGGTGTGTTGAAAAGAATCTTCTTCAGAAATCAATGTCAATTCTGTTTTCAGATAGAGTTCTCTCAATTGACAAAATGCCTCGTTCATTCTTAGTGATCAACTTATTTTCTTCCTGAAACAAAGTATGTCCTCTCTGGAAAATACAAAAGATTAGCCTTTGTTTCTTTCCAGCCATAAAGTCTTCTACTTTAGGGAGATAAATATTTACCTGTAATGCGATCTGATTAAAGAGCAAATTGGAGAATCAACGCTACAATTAGCCATATAGACATAAGTGCTTAATTCAAAGAGCAGAGCAAATAAGTTGAAATGGAATGGGAGAAAGGGTTTGATTTGATTAGCCTCATTAATATGGGATTGGTGCTTTTACCTTTTTGCTCTGGAATATTTGTGGTTTCATTTCCTTAAGAGTCTTATTCTAGAAGGAAAAAAAATGACAATTTTGCATCTGCACAATGAGAAAAAAACTTTTTTGGTAGAAATTTTGAATCATTTACATAGAATATCTTCATTTTAGCAACTTTCTCAAATAAATTTTAAACAACAAATTTAGTCTGTTTAAGAAATAAGTAAGTAGCTGGGCATGGTGGCGCACGCTTGTAATCCCAGCATTCAGGAGGCTGAGACTGGAGGATCTGGGTTCGCAGCCAGCCTCAGCTACCTAGTGAGGCACTCCGCAACTTAGTGAGACTCGGTTTCAAAATAAAGAATAAAAAATAGGGCTGGGGGTGTAGCTCAGAGGTAGAACGCCCCTGAGTTCAATCCCCAGTACCGCAAAAAAAAAAAAAAAAAAAAAAAAAAAAGTAAAAGTTTATATTTTATAATACATCAGTGTGCTGCTTACATTGGCAATTTTTATTTTTAAGTGAAATTGATTGCTTTTAACTGAGAACCTAGCATCCTCAGGTATATTCGAGGCTGTCTATTATACTTTTACTAAACGAATTCTTAGTCTTGAGTTATTTTAATTTCAGCAAAATTTATTCAGCATTTGCTACTGCCAAATACACTTTGAGGCAATAACCATATAATGATGAATGAGAAGGAGAGTATCTCTACTTTGTGGTCCAAAATTCGAATGAACATATAGGCACACATCACTTGGTGTGTTTCCTTCCTAATCACACCCACTTTGAACCCCACTATAATGCATAATTATAATAGACCAATAAAAGTATAAAAATATTAAAAGATGCACTTCTAAAAAAATCAAATGAAGTGGTAAATATGTGAAGGTGTACATAAATAACTTGCAGTAGTGATAAGTACCATGGCAAACATAAAATAGGGTGAGGTGACACAGTGTGCGGTCTGGGGAATGTGAGGCACGGTGGATACAGTGCTCGAGACAGTCTCTATCTAGTTGGACATTTCTGAGTACGGGGACAGGCATGCTGGAGCAGGGAGCAAGAGAATTGTTGGGTTTGTTTAGTTATTCATAGCTCATTCTTTTGAACTGCTTGAAACACAAATACTACTATGTTAATATTTCAGAACAGCAACAACAACAACAACAACAAATGTGTTTCTTCTCGGGAAGCACTGTGTGTGGTATGAGTGCTAATTTTTTTTTTCCCAGAGAAGCACTGACATTTCTTAATTACTCTCTTCATGAGTAGTCATGGGTAGCGATTACTGAAGGCTCAGCAGAGCGCCTTTCTCCCAAAGCCTTGGAGAACAATAATGCTGACAGTTCAGGGCTTCAGTGTCCAACACGCTTTTCCTCTCTCTTCATTACCCCAGCTAATTACTCTGGCCATGGTTATTGTGTAGCTCCTCTGCCTTCCTCCAACCCCCACAGCCCTCTCCTGTCAGAGAAATTTACAGTGGTAGCATCTTATCCTCTTGCTGCCACACTCTTCTAAGATGTATTTAAAGGCACCATCTCCTTTTATTTTCAGCTTTTGAATCACCTTACCATTGGGTGATTCTAAGCTCTCTTCTAATGCATACATTATAATGCCACTTGTTCTAAAAAAAAAAGAGAAAAGAAAAGAAAAGCAGGCACTTGTTTTCTCAGAAATTCTTTTAGAATTATATAAAAAATAAAATTTTAAATGTCAACGTGCTATGCTGAAGATGTTTTGAGAATCTGTCTACATAATGCCAACATATTTACACAATTCAGCTTTAAAAAAAAAGTTGGCCAGCCGGGTGTGGTGGTGCACGCTTGTAATCCCAGCATTCGGGAGGCTGAGACTGGAGGATCTGGGTTCGAGGCCAGCCTCAGCTACCTAGTGAGGCACTCCGCAACTTAGTGAGACTCGGTTTCAAAATAAAGAATAAAAAATAGGGCTAGGGGTATAGCTCGGAGGTAGAACGCCCCTGAGTTCAATCCCCAATACCGAAAAAAAAAAGTTGGCCAACACAATTTGGCATCATGGAGGTGAAATAATGCTATAGTGATTAAATGTATTTATATTAATTCATTTCACTACCAGGTAGGTTAATATGATATAGTTGATCATAGTGGCACATGCCTGTAATCTCAGTAGTTGGTAAGCTGAGAAAAGAGGATCATAGGTTCAAGGCCAGCCTCAGCAAATTAGTGAGACCCTGTTTCAAAATGAAAAAAAAAAAATGGCTGGGAGTGTAGAGTATAGCTCAGAGGTAAAATGCCCCTGGATCCGGATTCAATGCCCAGTACCAAGAACCCAAGTTACTCACCAACAAAAAAGTAAAGAAATCTGTTATTTTTTTTCTTTAAAGTATTTTTATGTCAATTTCATTAAGTAATTATCATGCAGTTATCTCTTTGTCTGTTTTAACCTGTTTAAAGTTCACCACAATTCTGCAATTTGGATTCTAAGTCCATTCATATTTATCATAGGAAGAAACTGAGACTTAGATTGTGTAACCTGCACAGAGTCACATGGGATAACCACAAATAGCAGAAATGAGATTTGACCCCAAATCTGTTCCAAAGCATTGTCTGAGCAACTAACCTACACATATTACTTGTTACACAAGGGGAGTGAAGTGATTTTAACATGGGTGGATCATTTCTAGATTTTGAGTAGAAAAGTGTTATTCATATCTTAGATATTTTGCAATTGTCATTTCCATTCTGATTGAGGATTTTTCTGATGCTATGTTGCTCTAAAACTGAAGATTTTTATGATTTTTTTTTCTTCAATTTTGAAAGTATTAGAATCAATTTGCAATCAGGTCACTAAAAGGAATGCTCAGGGAAAATCAGTCTACAGTACAGAAAGCAAAAAAAAAAAAAAGTGGTAAACATTAATATTTAATATTGTTTCTCATTTATTAATAGCATTCATTAACTGTCTTTTTTGCACCTGGGAATGAAAAGGCATCAAGCAGCGTTAATTAAGGGGGAAAAAAGCAAGGTACTGTTTTTCTTTCAATCTACAGTTATCAGCAAATACAAAGTTTCAAGCGAGATAAAGTAATATGTGGTAATAGCTATAAACTTTTAATAATTATATAGTGTACCTAGTTATATCATCTATGGATTAAAGTATGCAGTTAAGCTTCCTTTTTATTCATTTATTTGTTTATTTTATTTGTGGTATTGGGGATTGAACCCAAGGGCATTCTACCTCTGAGCTACACCTCCAGCCCTATTGTATTCTTTATGTTTACATAGGGTTTCACTAAGATACAGAGGGCCTGACCAATTTGCTGAGGCTGGCCATGAACCTGCGATCCTTCTATATCACCTTCCTAAGTACCGGAATTACAAGCCTGCTCCACCATTCCTGGCTAAGCTTCCTAAGTATGAATACATTTACATATTGATAAAGAATGAAATTGAATTGAATTGAATAAAAATGAATTGCATTTCAAAGATTCATGTACAAACCAGTCAGAAAGTAGAATATGTACTCTCATAAAAAATAAAATAATAAATGCTTAGCTCCTTAAACCAATAGTATGCCTTATTATCATTAAGGAATATTTATATCATAAAAAATCATGTGGGACTTTTCTGAACTTAGGGAAGTAGAGTATCTCAGGGTATTCAAGACAAATCAAGACAAATCTCAATCATCTTACAGGACTTTCAGTCTGAATTGTGAGAGAAAGCATATATGTAGAAGGGTTATAACAGGAAAGAAAAACTAGCCAAGTATCCAAAATAACCATAAAGACACTGTGGCTTACAGGATTTGAAAGAAGAAAATAATCCCTGTGAATGAGTTTGGTCTGGGAAGTCTTGTTTGAAGAGATAGAAATTGAACTGAGCCAGAAAGAGGTTGTAGAAGAAACTGAGAAATTGATTCCAGATATATGAGTTATGAGACTAAGAATACTCACCTCCTGGTCTATGGCCTTTTATTTAAAAGGAGTGAATGGGCAAGAACAAGGATAGGCAAACAAAGAAAGATTCTGGATACCATATCAATAGATTGGGACTTTATTTTTATATTATGTGTACCTTTCCTTTTTGCTCTGGCGTCCTGAAGCAGAAATAGATCTGGGGTTATTTCAGAGTCAATTAAGAGCTGAAAACTAAGATACAAAAAGAAAAGAGAGATAGGCAGGCATCAGACAGCCAATTAGCAAGTAGTGTGCCCTAGAACATCACACCTGATCCTCTTATCTCTCTCATTTTTATCTCTTTTTCACTTGGTCCCCCCAACCCTCTGGCCCATGTGGAAAGTAAGGGTGTTCACTGTTTCTAAGCTTCACACTTTAGCTTCAGACTGTACCCTCAATTCAGATTTCAAAATGTTTGAATTCGAATTAATCAGTTTGAGCAAGTTAAGGTACCCACTCCTAGACAGACAACTTGTTCAGGTAGTAAGCATATATTTAGGGACTCTTCCTACATGTTAGGTAAAGTTGACTGCTGATGTTTAAATCCTCTGAATTTGTATTGTTTTTCTTTCTGTGTTCTGTCAATTGTTGAGAGATAGACATTGAAATCTAACAACTACAACTGCTTATTTGCTTTTAAGACCTTATAGTGCTATTGGTTTTGTTTAGATTTCTGAAGCTCTGTATTAGTTGCATAGATGAATAAGACTGTTCCATCCTTTTAGGGAATTCATCCTTTTATCATTATGATTGTTTTAGTGAGTCCTCTCACCACTGTGAATCAAACACCTACATAACGTGAAACTTTGAGGAAGAAGAATTTTATTTGCTCACAGTTGTGAAGATTTTAGTCCATGCTATACCAGCTTCCAAACAGGAGCCTAGACTGCAAGTCCTCAGGATTAATGGCTGAAAGCAGAGAGAGAGGGTGAGAGCTTATTGTTAGCTCATGGGGGAGGCAGGAGCTGAAGCAGTCAGAAAAAACTGTCTCTTGGTCACACCCCTAGGGACCTTCGCCAGCAACTAAGTCCTCCCTCTCAACATGGCTGCTTTGTCTAAGACATGATGTGGTCTGGGAGACAGTTTAAATCCAAATCATAGCTGGGAGTGGTGGCGCATGCTTGTAATCCCAGTATTTGGAAGGCTGAAACAGGAGGATCACAGGTTTGCAGTCAGCCTTAGTTACTTAGTGAGGCCCTCCGCAACTTAGTGAGATCCTGTTTCAAAATAAGGAATAAAATCAGGCTTGAGGTATAGCTCAGAAGTACAATGCCCCTGGGTTCAATCTTCAGTGCCACAATAAAATAAATAAATAAATAAATAAATAAATAAATAAATAAACAAATAAATAAATAAATTCAGATAATAACAATAACATGCTTTTCACTCATGATAATGTGTTGTGTTTTTTTTTCTCTGAAATCTACTCTGTCTCAAATTAATGTAGTCATTCCACCTTTCTTTTGAATATTGTTAGCAATTTAATGTGATCCATTTTACTATTTCCATGTGTTCTTTGTTCCTTTTCTCTTTTCTAAAATTACTCCATTACTACATTTTCTAAATGACTCCATTTATCCACTATCTATAACTATAACTCTTTATCTATAACTCTTTGCTATTTTATTTAGCCATGCATTTAATTTGTAATATATACCTTTAACTTATCATTGTCTACCTTTGGTATATTTACTACTCTACATGCAGTCTTAGACTCCTTCATCCATTACCTAAACCACAGCTTTGCTACTGTTATCCATTTCACATCTGCATAAACCCCACAGTATGTTATTATTTTGCTTTTAAATATTTGATTTTGGCCAGGAGTGGTGACACACACTTATAATCTCTACTTAGGAGGCTAAGACAGGCATAGACTTGAGGACAGCCTCAGCAAGTAGTGAAACTCTCATCCACCTAGTGAGACCCTGTTTCAAAATAAAAATATAATAGCACTGGGAGTGTAGCTCAATCCCCAGTACCATAAATAAATAAATAAATAAATAAATAAATAAATAAATGATTTTCTTTTAAAGAAATGAATAGTAAGAAAATAAAGGATATGTATTGACCCAGGTAGTTCCCATTTCTGATTTTAAATTCTGTCAGCTTTTGTATTGCTTCACCATTGTGTTTGAAAGTTGTTTTTTTTTTTTTTTTTTTTTTTTTTTCCTGGGTAAAAAGTTCTAGATGGACAGATTATCTTCTTTCAGTGCTTTGAAGATGTTGCTGTCTGTTTTTTCATTTGTGTTGTTACCAACAAGAAGTGTGCTGCCATGCTCATCTGTGGATATATGTAATGTGTCCTTTTTTATCTGGATGGTTTTATGATTTTTCTCATTATTTATTATAAGCAATTCTGACTTTGATATTAAAATAGCATGATTCATGTTTCTTGTGCTTGGGGTTCATTCTTGTATCTGTGGGTCTATTATGTTCCTCAATTTGGAAAAAAACCCAAAACTTTTAGCTATCTCTTCTCTTCATTCCCTCTCTTTGATGCACCTCAATTGCACACATATTTGCTTGCTTCCATCTATCTACAAATTCATGAGCACTTTGTTAATTATTTTGTCTTCATTTTTGATAGCTCCTACTTCTGTCTTCAAGTTCGTCCATCTTTTCTTTTACAATACTAGTCTGTTTTAATTCCCTCCAATAGATTTTTCATTCCAGTGTCTTAACGTTATAAGTTCAACTTGTATATTTTTACATATTCTATATCTCTTGATTTTTTAACATATAGATTAAAACTATAATAATGGTTTTAGTATATTTATGTACTATTGGTATTAGTTTTACTATTTCTGGGTCAGTTTTATTTTCCCCTCATTATTAGTTGTGTTTTACTTGTTCTTTGTGTGCTTTTGTAACTTTAAACAGACACAGACACCCGAATAAAATTTTTTACTTGCTGAGAGCTAGATTTATTTTATTCTCATACCTATTCTCATGCTTTGTTTGAAGATGCTATTAAGTTACTTGGAAGGTACCTTTAAAGTCTTGCTCTTAACCTTTTTTAGGTCACATATGAACTATATTGAACCTAAGGTTAATTTTTCTCCATTATTGAGGCATGACCCTTCTTAGTTCTTTAAGTTATGCTTTATAAGTTGTCAAGTTTTCTACTGTGGCTGTTTTGAACAAAAACTATTCAGAAACATGAAAATTAGGCACTATTTCCTATAGTAATTTTTAATGGTTCCTTACCTAGCCGGTGATAGTTTCTTCACACTCATATACTTATCAGCATTCTAATGAATCCTCAAAGATGAACACACTGTAGTTTCCTAGATTACCGGTATACAGCTCTCTCATCTCTGTCTATGTTGCCTTTGGACTCTAGCCACCTAGATAAGGGTCCCAATCTTCATCTACATAACACCAAATGACTGTTTATCTCTACTTGGGCTCCCTCTTTCTGCCTGTAGACTGAAAATTGACTCCAATAGTAAGCTGGAACAATATTAGGGTTCATTTCTTACAGATTACTTTCCTTCATTGCCTGACAATAGTCACTGTCTTGAGTATTGTGCTAGTCAGATTTCCATTGCTCTGACAAAATACCTGAGATAAACAACTTAAAAGGAGGAAAGTTTTAGGTTGGCTCATGGTTTCAGAGGTTTTAATCCATGGTTTCTTGGCCCTGTAGTTTTGAGATTGTGGCAGTTTTGAGATTGTGGCAGTTTTGAGATTGTGGCAATATATCATGGCACAGGACATGATGGAGGGAGCTGTTCACTTCATGGCAGCCAGGAAGCAAACAGAGAAAGGAGAGACCTGGGTACCAATGTCTGCTTTAAGGGCATGCCCCCAATGACATAACATCCTACTAGGTCTCCTAGAGGTTTAACACCTCCCAAATGTGACAGAGGCTTGCAACCAAGCCTTTGACAATTGTGCCCTTGGGGGAATTCCCAGACTCAAACCATAGCAAACACTATTGCTCAATGAATTTTGTCCATTTTTTAAATTTTTAGTTGGTAGAATAAATTCAGATGTTCCTCCATCTTAATCAGAGGGCTGAAACTGAGATATATTTTAATCACTAATAATATCTGGAGTTTGATTTTTCAGATCAAATAAAATTCCAAATTAATCTTTAATCACTCATTTTTTTTTAAATACATTATGAATGGTGCCATGTGGAATATTGTGAGAGACACAAAGTCACTAAACAAACATCTCTCTCTCTCTTTTTCTTGTAGGATGTATAACCATGATTGCATATCTCCTTTGCCTATAAGTATGCCAATACTTTCAAAGAGTAGATGTGGGTTTGTAGGGGGAATAAAAATAAAAAAGGCATTTTTATACCTGGTTTGTTACTTCAAGAGTGACCTTGAACAAGCTTTTCTTTGTCTGGAAATATTTTAAGCTCTAGTGCTTGATTTACTCTATCCTAACTTCAGGATGCTGTAAAAGAAATCAAGGATCATATGTTTTCTCTCATATGTGGAAGCTAGGGAGAAAATAGGAAACAGAAGGTACTTCAGATAAATAAAAGAGACCAGTACAATAGAAGACAGAGATAAGAGGAGGGAGTGGGGGGGGGCAGTAAAAAGGAGACTGAGGAAGGAAACTAATCAAATACTATTGTGTCCATATATAAGATATCACTGTCAACCTTACTATCATGTATGGGGAGGCAGCAAGAGGGAGTTAGTAGGGAACCACATCAAGAAATATTGTGTATATGTGAAAGTGTTACTTTGAATCTCACTATGTTATATAATTCTATTGTACCAATAAAAAATCTTAAATGATTTAGAAATAAATTCAGGAGAGCATGGGTATATATGAACATTTCAATGAAAAGTTGAAACTAATAGAATATCATTGATATTTCAAAATTCAAACATGTAAGTTCACAATGTGGGTCTTCTCCATCTTGTTGTTTCATCTTTCATCAATTATCTTTTTCTTATTACTTTAGGATTGCATTTGAAATATCCCACTGAGCTTTGTTGTAAGTTCAAAGTGGCATTCCATCACTTTTCACTATGTTCCTATGTCTTCTTAATGGGATACTGACAATGAAAATAATGCTATTTAAAATGAGAGAGATGCAGCTTGCCATAGGTGTGTAATTGATGAACCAGTTGACTGGCAGTTGTGAGTCCTAGTTAAGTGTATCAAGCAGTTATGCCATGCTGATACAGAGAGCTGATCGAATAATAGAAATGGCAGTTTATGAACTAAATATACTTCAGTAATAAATGCAGGGAACATGGTACTCCTGATTAAAATAAAAACTAGTTTTTGAGGTTTCACTAACTCTTTCAGGATGATAATGTGTTACCTTATAGTACCATGGAGGTTACTCCTCTGGAGAGAGATTTAGATGTATGAAGTGCACAAGATAAACAGAATATATCTCTCCTTATCATTTTATGGATAATAACTGTGAAGCCTAATGAGATAAAATATGTGACCAAGCCCAGTATGATGGTGCATGCCTGTAATCCCAGTACCTGAGATAGGAGGATCACAGGTTTGAGGTCACCCTCAGTAACTTAGTGAGACCTTGTTTCAAAATAAAAATATAAAAAGGGCTAAGGGTGTAGTTTGGAGGTAGAATACCCATGGGTTCTTCCCAGTACAAAAAAAAAAAAAAAGAAAGATAAAAAAAATTAGTAAAAAACAAACAAAAAATTGACCCACTAGCCAGGAGCAGCAGGAAAACTATAACAAAGGACTCCCCATCACCACACTACTTTTGTAGAAACCATATTATTCCCCAAGGAGAACAAGAGGAAAAACATGAACAGAGAAAAAAGAAAGGGTTAAGTTAGCTCCAACAGTGGCAGATGGACCCAATATTTGTTCAAGTGTTTTTTTGGCAGAGACAACCAGTTATGCCACAGCACAGCATGCCCATTTCCCGCCACCTTGTTCATAATTTCCCATGAGACCACAAGCTTTTTTATTCAAGATCACTCTGCTCTGAAATGTATCCTGACTTTGAAGAAAGGGAAAAAACCAGAATTAAATATTTGAGATTCAAGCAGGAAATATTGCCTCTTTTTCTTTCCTCTACCATATGATAAAATTCTCTAATTAAACTGCTCAAATATTTTACCCCAATAATTTGCTCCAGAACATTGGAATTGGTTCCAACAGACAGAAGTGTAGCAGCAATTCCAGATTTATTGGACAAAGGGCATGTGCGTGGGAAGTGACATCCAAGCTTTGACCAAAAGCAGTTTGTATCACCTTTGCTAACTTATGTGTCAGTAAATATTTGTTGGTAGAGGCCTTCTGTCCTTCTCCAGATGTATTTACTTAGCAGATGGAAGGAAACATTTTATGTCTGTAGATAAGACACCATCCTTTGTGTTGTGTGTCTATAATTTAGAAAATTAAAAAAAAAAAAATGTGTCTTGGTCAACATTCTCCCTGCTAAGCCTGACCACAAAATGTAGAGGAAAGTAGGTTTACTTCCTCATAGTTCTTGGCGATTTTTAGAGTTTTAATCCATGTTAGACTGGGTCTGTGGTACTCAGGTATGGTGGAGGGGAGAGCACACTATTCTGACATCATGGAGCCTGGAAGCAAAAGAGAGAGCAAGTGGAGGAAGAACCATATTAATCCCCAAGGCCACACACCCAGGGACCCCTCCTTAGCAACCATGTCCCACTTCCAACATTGCTGCCTTGTTTCCATGAAGGTGAGGGGGACATTCTAACCCTGAGTACATTCCATAAGGAAAATTAAGTTTCACCACAAGACAATGTAAAAAAAATGGGCTATCTAAAGAGTTGTGAGAAAGCTAGAAATCTGATGGTATAGATATCAGAGAAAAGAGAAGTGTCTTGATGGTATTACCCAGAGATAGAAGGAAACAATACAGTATGCGGTCTTAAGTGAAAAATGTATTGCAGAAGAAGAGATGGCGGGTAGATAGATGATAGCAAGCAGTAGTTCCCAAAGTGTGATCCCTGGAGCAGTAGCATCAACACCTCCGGGGAGAATGTTAGAAAAATACATTTTTAAGCCCCATCCCATACTATGGAGAAGTGCTAGGTCTGGGGCCCAGCAAGCTGGTTTAATCCTCTAGGTGATTGTGAAGCATGCTCAAGTTTGAGAAGCACTGACACGAGGCATCTAGAACAAAGAGACAAAACGATAAAGTATGGGACATAAATAGCAAGAGGCCCTTGTGGCCTATTGAAGGATAGGTAAAGGTGATTAGGTAGATGAAAACAAACATGTGGCTGGAGAAGCATGAAAAGAGCTTAAATTAACAACCTGCAGAGTTCTAATGTTATGCTGTGAATAATGTACATTTGAGGATGTTTTCCTTGGTAATAGTTTTGTTTGAGAAGTAGAGAGATGTTATTCTTAATACATCTCAGAAATATGAATGCAATAATGTTCCATAAGAGGAGTTACAATAGAGGTCAAATAATGTGAAGAGTTGGGAGATTTACAGTAATCTACACAAGATGAATAAGAGTTTGAATTACAGTGTTGAAAACAGGAATGGAGAGAAATGAATAGATCTGAGAAACATTTTATTTGCTTAAGTGGTCAGATGCAGGAGGTGTTTCAAATGTTTTGGAATGAGACTTATTTGGTCTATGATTAGAGATGAGTATGAGGAGGATGAAGAATAAATTAAGATGTATTTGTTTGGGGAATTCAGAGAGAGATTGTGCTGTGAATAATGATAGGGATGTTAGCAAGAAACAGTGTTTTGGGGGGAGGAATGTAAGATTCCTTTTGCGCATGTGCATTTTTAAGTACTCATGACACATTCAAGTAGAAATAGCCAAAATATATCTAGAAATGCAGATCTATCTTTCAATAGAAGGACATTAAATTAAATTACCAACCATAGTACCAAAAAGAAAAGACAGAAAAACTCCCAACAAATCAAAGACCCAAAAAACAAAACTATATTACCAGTTTTTTCTTGGTTTCACTTCCCAGCTATTTAAATATTAATCTAGGAATCTTTAGTGCTTCAACAAGTTTGCTTATTTGATTTTTAGTCATAATCTATTGGTTAATGTTGGTAAGGATAATGGTTCTGGCATAGCTGATGTTATGTCCTCCAATACCTTGCTCAATTCTAAGGCTATAGCTTTTTTAACTGTTTTTAGCAATCGCGTTAATATGAATCGATCTCTACATTTGGTTGAACACCACTTGCAAAAATGAGTTGACAGATCTGGCTTTTTGTTGGCCTTGAGTGCCAGGAATTCATGATCCAAGGGTTGTTTTAGCTTGCAACTGCTCAAGGGGCCTTTCCTTAACTGATTTACAGCTTGTAACCTACCAACTGTGAACTGCATTCTCTTACACCTGAATGGTCTTTTGAATTTATTCTCTGGCAACTATTATGCAAAAAAGGTTTTACAGTGTTATTGTACCATTCTTTTATTCTAATAAATAATAGGTCAGTTGTTCCACAGAGGCAAAGAGAAATGTTATGCAATAAAAAAGTTACTTTTGAACTTTAATGCTTAAAACCCTGAGCAAATTTGTGGTTTCCAAAGCAATTACTTTCTGATTTGCGTTAGCTATCATTAATAGCTTGTGACTGTTATTATCCTTCTCCTAGTTTCTTTTATTATATTATAAAATGTAACAGATCTAGAAAAACTACACAGTACATATGTGCAGTTTAGTAAAATTTGTACAGAGAATACATTTGATGCTATCACCCAGTTCAAGATATGAAATATCAGATCCCTAGAAGTCCCTTGCATTTTCCTCATCCCAGGCCTAATACTCTCCCCACCCCTAAAGGTAGCCACTCATTTGATATTTATGATAAGAAATTTGCTTTCCTTTTTATAGGAGAAGTAAGCACCTTTAAACATAATTTACTTCTCCCCTTTTTTTTTGTATATATTCTAATAGTCTTTTTATCTGTAGTGAGACTCAGGGTTCTCTAGAGAAAAAAAATCAACCAATAAATAAAACGAACTATGTAAACACACACACACACACACACACACACAATGCAATAACACCAAATAATGTTTTGCATAATAGTTGTTAGAGAATAAATTCAAAAACCATTCAGTTGACATGATACTATAAATCATAATTCAGTTAAGGAAAAGTCCCTTGAACAGTGCAAAGTAGAGAGAGAGAGAGAAAGGAATTCGCACATATGATTATGGAGTGATGATAAGTCTTTTTGCTTCTCTTTTTCATGATGTTAGTAGCCACTTTCTCAGGTCTGTTGACTCATTAGAGGTTGAAAAACAATGATATTGTAATTCATTCATTTCTTCTTCACTTGTTAGCTGAATAAATTTTAAAGAGAAACATGCCTTCTCTACTCTTATGTGTCTCAGTTTCCATCACTTTCTTTGGGTTCCTTCTCACCAGCCAAATAAATTAACCCTTCCCTTCAGATGTGCTGGGCACTTTTATATATAGCATTACCTGGAATTTTATAATAGCTATGTGAAATTGATATTATTATTATTATTATTATTATTATTATTATTATTTGCATCATATTGAATTTTATAATATCTATGTGAAATTGATATTATTATTATTTGCATCATATTGATAAGGAGAGTGAGTTTTAGAGAACAATTAACATGTTCAAATTTACAATAAGCTGGGTATGGTGGCAGATGCCTGTAATCCCAGTATTTGGAAGCTGAGACAGGTTCAAAGCCAGCTTCAGAAACTTAACAAGACCCTAGGCAACTTAATGAGCTATTATTCCAAAATAAAAAAAAATAAAATAAAATAAATCTGGAGGTGTAGCTCAGAGGTAGAATGCCACTGGGTTCAATCTTCAGTACCAAAAAAAAAAAGAATTTACAATAATATAAGTGGTAAACAAAGATTTGAACACAGGTTTAGCTTTTACTTATTTCTCTATGTAAGAATTTTTCCTGTAAATTATGTAAAAATTTTGTATTACTAGGTCATATATTTTCAAATATATTATTATTTCATAAAATATACTTTGCCATTCTTCTACTTCCTATATTAATAAATGGGCCTGTGCAAGAGGGTCTCATGGGATACATCATGCATCTCCACTATAGTTTTCTCCATTCACGTGTCCTCTCTCAAGTTCTCATCAGCATATTGGTTTGCCTTCCTGCAACCCTGACCTAACTTTCCATTCCACTTTTCCCTATTTTTCTATTACCTTCTTCTCCTTAAATGTTCTCTTTAGATTCATTAGCTCTGCCATTTCTTGTCTTTCCACCTGCTTTTCACGTCACCAACTTCTCATATCAACAAGGCTCCCTCACATCAACTCATCCTCCATCACGTGTTGGATGTTCCACACCATTCCCCTCTCTTCTTATTCACTACAGATTTCCTAGGAAGGTCATCCAAACAAAATCCACACTTATCACCTCTACTCCAGTGACTCCGAAGCTTATGTCTTCACCAGTGAAATTATGTGACAATTTTACTTGGTGAAAATCTTGAAAAAAAAAACAAAAAACAAGCCTTTTGTGTTACTTCAAAATCAACATGCCGGTAGTTGATCCCATTGTTTTTCCAGGTAAAAAGAATTTGAGTATTTACATACTCCTAAATAAACAAACTACCAAAGGCAGGAACCCAAGCCATCCTTTTGAATTTCCCTAGACACTTTATATACCATACTTTACTCCAAAAGCTAATCGTTAAGTCCAAGTTCAAAGAATGGGCTTTGGAGTCAAATATATCTTATGAAGAATCCTGTCTAGATCAGTTATTATTAATGTGATTCTAATAGAATGAATCAAACTCTTAAAATCTCGGTTTTCTCACCAGTATAATAGAGATACTAATAGATATAGAGAAATGCTTAGAACATGAGCATTGAGTTTTTAGTATTTGTATTAATTTCATTCTCAATGTACATATGTGGTATTCTACATCAGAAACATATTATTTATTTAATGTTACAGTCAAGATCCTTGTCCCCAAAGACCCATGTGTTCTCCAGCCTGCGGTGGTAGTGGGAGGTAATAGGCCCTTTAAAAGGTGGGGTCTAGTTGGAGGAAGGTAGGCCACTGTGGTTGTGCCATTGAAGGGAATATGAGGGCCCTTTCCCCTTTCTTCCTGTCTCTGTTTTTTTCCTTCCTGGCTGTCATGAGGTGAGCAACTTTGTGCCACTGTCGCCATGAGTCAAAATAAGTCTTCTCTCCTTTTTCTATCTCACGCATTATGTCACAGTGATGGAAAGCTACCACACATACCAGCTGTAGTTGTCCCTCTGATTCCATCCTTACCCTGGAAGCAACATAATAATAGCCAGACCAATATGTCACACATGTGGCCAGATATTCCATAAGAGAGTAAGGAATAGAAAGTAGATTTGGGGCCACTTATATATGGAAGAGAGTCAGCCCTCTCCCTCCCTTTCTGAAAGGAAAGAGAAAACCTGTGTCCCTTAGAGACCACATGGAGACGATTATGGATTTTTACTTTAGCCCAGCATCTCCTTCAGCAGCCAGATCTCTCTGTGACCTTTATAACCCTTGCTTTAGAAATTAGGAATTTCTCCATCTTCAATTCATTCTGATGGTTGTATATCATCATAGTTACTCACTTTCAGAATTCATTTGTAGCCATTGGTCAGGTGTTTCCTACTTTCCCAAGCACTGGACTTCATTTGCCCTTGAAATGTAAGAAGTTGATAGAGCCCCAGTGCTTCTAGCTTCTGGGGAAATTAAGCCAGGGGGCCTAGACCAAGTTGTATGTATTTGGCCTTCTCAGACTGATAAAAATAAAGTTCTTTATCCTTTGGGAAAGAGCAATTAACTTGATGAATGGCAATAGATCTAATCTGCACAGTATGTAAAAGGTAAAAAGAAATTCTAGGGGAAGTGAGGCAAATATTCTGTCTTTCTATCACATACATTTCCACATCCCAGAAGGCTGGTCCTTTTGTAATAGCGATGAGAAATTCAAGAAAGATTTGCTTCCTCATGCATCAATTTTCTGCAGGTGCTGTAACAATTTGCTACAAACTGGTAGCTTACTTAAAACAAATGAAATTTAATCTCTTATGGTTCTTGAGACTAGAAATCTAAGATAAGACTCACTGAGCTAAAATCAAAACATTGGCAGGGACATACTCCCTCCAGAGGCTCTAGGGAAAAATCCATTCCTGGCTTCTTCCAGCTTCTGGTGGCTGTAAGCATTCCATGGCATGTGGCCTCATTAATCTAATCTCTACTTCCATCTTCATATCACTTTTACCTCTATTTATGTGTAAAATATCCCTCTGCCTCCATCGCATGATGATACATCTGATTGTATTTACAGCCCACCTAGATGATCAAGGATAATTTCCCCATGTCAAGAAAAAACCCTTTGATTTCTACATATATATTAACATGCATGGTTCCAGGGTTTGGGCCATGTCTATCTCGGGAACAAATACATTTTTGGCCTGTCATATCTCACAATAGAAAATTTAAAAAAAGATAATAAGTATTATTTATTTGATGATGTGGTTCCATGACATGTGTTGTTATCACCCCAATAGCTTCAGAACCAAGGTTTTCCTCCTCTGTCACCATTCTTCAGGAAAGAACCAGGTCTTGCCTGAGTTATTACCACTACAACCACCTTCATGCTTGTCTTCTTATGTTGAGTCTTAAATTCTTCTAATTTCTCCTTACCAAAGTGAATGATCTTTCACAATAAGCTTGGCCAGAGATTTTTTGTCAACATACAAGTCTGCAGTGGTTCCTCCAGGCATGTAGCTCATCACTCCTCTGGAGTTGCACTCTGGCACCTCAGTTCTGCTATCCTGCTCTCAGTGTGCTGTTCTTACACAGTGCTCAACATGTGTATCAGCTGTTCTTACTGAGGTACCACTGCTGCTCTAAACTTCATCAGCTTTGTGATTTCCATAAGACTGAGTTGAGGCATTTTCTCGTTTAGGAAGTTTTTCATAAAACATCAATCTCTTCTGGGCCCTCTGGACATATGATTTCTTGGGCAGTAGCCATACTTGGCTAACATTCTTAAGTCCACCTCTTATTAGCCGTGGTCATTGAAATTCTCTTAGTATATTCTTGTCTGAAAAATTTGGTTAATTTTGTGTAAATTCTGTGAGGTACTGTACCAGCAGATTACATCTTGGAATTCTCCAATGTTGCAAAGCCCATACTAAGCTATAAAGTTGTCTAGAAGCATCTCTGTTAGATAAATTAATCCTCACTTTACTGATTAGGAATATGAGGCATCAAAACGTACATAAGTAGACAAAAATAGATATATAATCTATTGATGATTCATGGGTTGGTTGGTTAGTTGTTTGGTTGGTTGGTTGGTTGGTTGGTTTGTTCTTAAACTCAGCCAAATTGTGAGACTGCTCCTTTCCTTCCTTGATATCTGTTTTCAGATATTAAATGAAAACAACTGGTCAGAGATATTTTCCAGTTTATACCTTAAGGTCTAATATGTAGGAAGTCAGATAGCTGAAGAGGCATAATCCAAGCCCCACATGCAGTGCCATTAACACTGCCCTCCTTTTCCTTTCAAGAATTCAGCTGTTTCTGAAAATAGCAATATTGACTAAGAACTCAATTTTTAAATTCTGTCCCTACTGCCATGTACAGTGGTGAGATAAGTCCTTCTTTCTGTTTGAATATGATCCCTTTGCTACAGCAAACCAGGAGTGAAGCTTTCTTTCTTTCTATTTGTTAAAATAATCACTAAGTTGCCTTAAGGAAGGATTAATTATTAATTATAGATGTTTTATATTTTAAATAAAAGGAAAGAAAGTACTTGTGCTTTGTTCCTCACATTTTCAAGTATATGCTTATAGCCAGAACTCCCCAGCTCCTGGGGTATCTCTCTTAATAAAATTATATGATTTACACTCGGGTCTCCTCCCAAGCCCACTTAAACACTTAGCTTTGCTGCTTGCCAAGGGGAGGCTGTGAGCAATGTCTTTGTTCTGCTAAACCTTCTCCTACCTTTCAAAAGAAAAGAATAAGGAAGCAAATGTACTCCTTCCCCAGAATACAAAGCTAGGTACTCCCAGTTATATTTTCATGACAAAGACTTATCTATGACTAAGATGTGATTCATAAATGACAAAGATTCCAGTTAATACCCAGTTAGTCAAACCAAATTTTATAACACAAAGACTGTCTATTCCCTCTTTAATTAAAAGGACTTTAGTTCCTAACCAACCTTATATGCCAGGCCAAAATCTTTCTGTCATTATAAGGTCTTCTTCAAGTTTTAAGGATAAAGAACCTGATAAAGGTATATATATATTTAACTGAATAGTTTGTTGTGTGCATTAAAATGTTGGTTGGAGGGGGTCTTAGCAGACTTGGAATATGCATGCCTAACTGATTTACATATGGCTGTTTGTTTATGTTTTCACTCCCTTCAACAGACCATGAAGGGTTCTATAGTGGAAAGTGTGTCTTATTTACCCCTGCATGCCAAACACTTTTCATAGCACCAGCACGTGGAAAATTTTTGATAAATGTTGCATAAATTGATAAATAAATGAATATATTTACAAAGAGGCCTAGATGGCGCTGACCGAACTGTAATCGACTGCAGCCTTTTCATGTCGTTCCTGCTGTTGCAGAGAAGGAAGGCCACAGAGATGAGGCTGAAGCATGACAGGCAGGCAGCTGCTGCTTGATTCTTTGTCTGAGGGGGCTAGCACGCAGAGATTCCCCCCCAGCTCTTTTTGGTCTCATTACATGCGGGATCAGGCCTCTGCCGTTCCAGACTTCTGCACGCAGCCCTCCAGAGGCTGTCAGCTTCCTCGTCTCTGCCAGATGAGTTGACAATGCTCTACATGAATCACGGGACTCTCCACCTTTAAGCAATTTTTTTTTTTTTAACAGAAGAAAATATACATATATGTTTTGTAAAAAAGTATGCAAGATTTTTGTTGTTGTTATTGTTCAGTTATTTCTCTTCAGGATCCAAATTACCCAGAGGTGGGTATTTCCTGAATGTAATAATGAAAGCTTGATGGTGCTATTCTTGTTATTTTACATTATGGGAGTGTAGAATATTAATCTCACATTAAGGTTTTCCTGTTTATAAGTCCTTCTTAAACATTTATCAGGGTGTTGCTCTCTCAAGGTGTCAACTTTCTTGGTTCAAAGTCTTAGGGTAATGACTTCATCTGAATTACTATTTGTAGATTTGGGGGATCTCTCTCCTGTCTCCTTATGTCATAGGAAATACAGACAGCCAGACTCCTGTGTGTCTATCGCTTCCTGGTTTTCATATCGGTTTACTACAAGCACAGTGCTGTTCTCTGTCAAACGGCCCTCATCCTTTGGACGTGTTCTCATCCCTGTCCCACATCATGGCCAAAACTGCCACGTGGGTTGGCCTGTTCAGCAGTCTGGCTGTGCTGTCTCCCTTTTACTAAGGCCAGCATTCCATTCCACCGTCTCCTAGCAGAATGTACACTGGCAGAGTCGCACTTCCCTCCTTTCTCTGCTGGCTTATGGCAATTCACAGACATGTTTGCACACTTTTACCTGCATGCAGTTTTTCTGTACTGGGAAATTTCTTCCTTCCTTCCTTCCTTCCTTCCTTCCTTCCTTCCTTCCTTCCTCCCTCCCTCCCTCCCTCCTCCCTCCCTCCCTCCCTCCCTCCCTCAGTCCCTCCCTCCCTTCCTTCCTCCTTTCTTCTTTCGCTCCTTTTTTTCTTTCCTTCTCTCTCTTCTTTCTTTCCTTGTTTCTTCTTTTATGTTTTTCTGTCTTTTCTTTGCTTCTTTCTCCTTCCTCTTTAGTATCCCCAAAAGGATTTGCACAGAGACAAAGGGTGATACTTCTGTGTATTTCCCAATATTTACTTACATCTAACTACATACCTTTCACTGGATATGATCCATTCACTTAATCTTAAATTCATTAGAAGTTTCTTTTCCTAAGCCTCCTTCAGTAGCTACTTCAACTTTGGGTTTAGAGGTATCCTTAGATTGCCCCTTCAGACATTCCTCAAAAGGAAGTCATGATTTTTCACTGAAGGTGAGAGCTTCATTAACTCAATTCCGCAGATATTTGGGAAGCCCTATACCTACTGACTAGTGATCTATGGTTAAAGTCACTCCTCTAATCCTGAGCTCACCCTTTTGCAAATTAAAGGAAGAGGCTTGGAATGACAGCTTCCAAAAGGAATTTAGCTTCTCTCCTTCAATGTGCCCTACCTTACATCTGGTATTTTTAGTAATGCAAAGTAAAAGGATATTGATCATGAGTAAAAGATCATGAGTTTCCTTCAATACTTCTCCACACCCAGTTGCCTCCAACTACTCTATATTATATAATAAAAAATTGAGTCTGCTTAGAATTTTGGTTTTGGCTTATATCATCCAGGGATGGTTTTTCCACAGGTTCTCCCCCAAAATAAGGCTCGCTGCATGGACATTGTGAGTATGTAGACAAACAGGTAGAGCTCAAAATAGAAAATAAATTTATTAGATTGGTTATTTGTACAACCAAAATCTTATAATAAGGCTATATATTTGTATGTCACTTTCTGCTTTTGCAAATGACATTGATAATCATCATCTAACTAAAGCCTCACAACATGCCAGAGATGTAGACAAGATAGATTCCTATGCTCCTAATGGTTAGGTAATGGAACTAATGAGGGGTTGAGTCAGGATGTCAGGAGAATAAGAAAACAGTTCTCTTGATTTGAAATTAATACTGAGTCTGCTAGAGATTTTTTTTTTTTTTTTTTTTTTTTTTTGTCTTTACAGAATTGTTTGTACTTATTTTGGAACAAGTATGTTACTTGCTATCAAACAAAAACTGGTACTTCCTCATGAATCCATTGCATAAGTATAAGGTGAATTTTCTGGGGACTTTGTCACCCTAAAAAAATGATTTTTAGAATAATTACTAACATGGACATTAGAGTCCAGTCTGTGATACTTCTGTGATACCTGAACACAGAGCTAGATTTCCCTTTAGTTCAGAGAATAATTATTTTACAATATTGCTACTTATTACATGTGTCATAGAGGAAAGTATATAATTGAATGCTAGAGAATGAGACACACACATACAGACACACAAACACACACACACACACACACACACACACACACACACACACACTCCAAGAGTAAGTGAATGAGAAAGAAAAGGATTTATGACCATTTATATTATAGAAATGTTCCATCTGCACCACAGTATTTATATATGTGAGCATTATAATTTGGAGGCCCACATAGATTTCAGATAATACGAATATCCTCATTTGATGACTTCATGTGGGATGAATTACTCAACAATTCTTTATAAACCCTCATACTTTCTGGCATTGTGTATTCCCTGAATTCATTGAGATTACTAGTTCTAGTCACGAGTGTCTGTCTGTGTCTCTCTCCTCTCTCATTCTCTCTCTTTTCAACTACAGAATGGTTCAGGAAGAATTCATTCAACTTTATGATACATTGGAAATTTTGTTAGAGATCAGTCTGAGATATCTAAGTTAGTACCAAATAATCTAGATTTAGGCTTGTCATCCTGTCATAAATTCAACAAAAATTTACTCCTTAGGGTCTTGAATTCCTCAACAATAGCAAGGATGTTAATCACAAATTTGGGGGGGAAATTTCATTCATATTTCACAGTATCATTGAATGTGTTCCTCAGTTTAAAAAAAAAAAGGCTACAAAAAAGATGAAAACATGTTACTTCCTTGTAGTAGAAAGACACCTTTTACCTTACATTGAAAAGCTTCCCAACCTTGATGCTTAGGAAGGGAAAGCTATTGTGTTGAATAACAATGCCAACTCTGAGGACACACAGACTTCACATAAAGGGTTAGCAATATCTCTTTTTAAAATGTCAGGGCTCTTTCTAAGCTGAGAACATTTCTCTCAGAATGATAATAAAATGCACCCAGACTGCCTGTACTTTCACAACGACTTCACTCCCTCGATTCTACCCTTTTGCCAAATGCAAGACAAAATACTTCCAAACAGGACTGTACCTACACAATGCAAGAATCACAGCAAAAGGGGCCTGACCTTTGATTATTCTGAACCTAGCTTCAGATCTGATTAAGATCTTGGATGAAATTTCAGCAATCCAGCTTATTCACCAAGGTACAGATCCCTGCTGGTAAATCTGGAAGTTGGAGAGGATTTGCTCCCTTTTAGAAGTCCTAATCATTAACAATAGACTCCTGCCAAGATGTAACTACTCTAAGTTACAGAATCAAAGTCCAGAATTTCTCTAGTGAAGGACTAGCTACTCTCAACTGGCAAATCTTAGAAAAATTCTATGGGAAGTTTCTACATACTCTGTTTTGTTATTGTTGTTCTTTGCTTAACACAGATTCCAATTATACAGTGACTTACATAAAATGACTCCATTTGGGGCTCTTTTCTCAAAGGAATAAACAGTAACTTATGATTAGCTGTCGTTTATGCTTCACAAATAAATGAAATAGATGAACATCTGATTTTATCTTAAGGATTGTCAAAACTTTTTTCATCTTCTTCTTATTATTTTGTCTACTGCTTCATACAATATTTAGAATCCCTGCCATTGAAGCCGCATTTTAGAGCTGTGATGTCATTTGCAAAAATCCAGTGATTTCAATCATTTGTTGCTGTATTTCAGTTCATTCTGATATTTAGATTTTAAAACAACCATGAATTACTTCTCTTGATTTCTTGGTTGGCTGGACTCAGCTGGTAGGTACTTTTGCTATATGTGGTATATCTGAGGGCCCTCCTGCAGTCACCTGTGAACTGAGCTAGGGTCAGAATCTCACAAGAACTCCTTATGTGCTTGCATATCTTCCCTAGGCTTTCTCCTTTATAGGAAATCTAGTCAGCCACTTTGCAAAATGGAAGCTGTCTTTCAGTAGGGTAAGCTCCAGTGTGCAAGGATTTACCAAGCCCCTGTTTGCATTGTGCATGTTAATACAGCCAAGGAAGTCTCCTGGCCAAGTCCCAGGGTCAACATGGGGCTTCATGGATACAGCAAGGCATGGCCTTTGATTCACCGCTGTAAATCTGGCATAGCGGATCAAAATGTTCAATATGCAAGGTCATAAGTATAGTCTCCCTCATACGTAGGTAACAATTTATAATGTGAATAATACTTTTCTCACGGTTCTGTAGAGTGGGAGAGTTCTTTTCTATTGTCTTTTTTTAATAGATGAGAATGTACATCATCAAGCTTAGTGATGCACACTTTTAGACTCTTATTGGTAGGTTGTAATTATAGATTATAGTGAGGTTCAAAGTGATACAATCGTACAGGCACATGTCACTTGATGGGACTGCACACAGTGATGTACTTTTTAAATTGAATCTTGAGTGGTCATTGAAGATATAGATAAGAAATGACAGAATTGTGACTCAAACCAAACTCTTATTTATTTATTTATTTATTTATTTATTTATTTATTTTGGTACTGGGAATTGGACATAAGGACATCTATGTCTGAGTTACTATACACCCAGCCCCATTTTATTTTATTTTATTTTTATTTTTGCAAAAAGTTGCAGAGGGCCTTGTTAAGTTAGTGAGGCTAATCTTGAATCTGAGATCCTCCTGTCTCAGACTCCCAAGTACTGGGATTACAAGTTTACACCACCATGTCCACCTCTCTTCCCTCTTAAGAATAGTTTTGGCTCTGTTATTCTTCATTAGTTGCAATGTATTTAGATCCTGCTACAAATTGGCACAATGTCTTTCCACTTTTTGAGCTTTTTATAAGTGTACTGTCAGCTTTTTCATTCCTGTGACCAAAATAGTTCACAAGAACAACTTAAGGAGGGAAAGATTTATTTTGGCTCCAGGTATCAGAGGTTCAGTCCATGGTTAGCCAGCTGCAAAGCAGAGGCATCAGAGTGTCACAGTGTGGCAGAGGATGGCTGCTTAGCTCATGGCAGCCAAGGAGCAGAGAGAGAAACAGAAGGGGGCCAGAAACAAAGATAGGACATAACTCCAGCGACCTTCTTCCTCCAGCCATGCTCTGCTTCTAAACCTTGCTGCATTGGGTACATGCTTTCAACCCATGAGCTTCTTGTAGATCCTCCAGACCCAAAAACAATAAGGTACATACAGCTAAGCTTAATGAAGTTGAAGAACCCCAGTCATATTATTATATCTTTCTGATATAAGAGCTTATGCAGAAAATACCCCAATTGTTTGGAAGGTCATAATTTTGCATAACCCTATGCAATATCTCATTATTAATTCATTTATTAAATAAATATTTGGTAAGTTCCTATTATATATGCTGCATGCACTACTGTCTTGGATGCTGAACATCTACAAGTGAACCAAACAGACAATAAAAAGAGTTCTTTTGTCTAGCTTCTCTTCTGTTAGAAAAATTGGAGGATAACAAGATAAGAGCTCAAGAGAAAAATAAAGCAGAAGAGCAGGAAAGAATAGACAGGGGTTGCAACTCTAGTTGACTAGTTTTCACTGAGAACGTGACATAGGGTATAAGATTTAAAGGAAATATGGAAGGGAGGCATGCTGGTATTTGGAGAAAGAGCACTGGACAGAAGGAGGAGCAAATGTCCAGCCTTTGGGATGGGCTGTCCTTGATATGTTTGGAGAACAGCAAGATACCCAGTGTGGCGGAGGCAAAGGGAGTGACAGGAGAGTCTTGGAAGGTGAGAGGGAATAGGGACTAGAACATCTAGCATTTTGAAAGTTTTTCTAGGGACTTTGACTTTGCTTGGATTGAGATTGGAAGCCACCATTTGATAGAGGTACCAGCTAACCTACTCTTTAACTTCCAGGAAAGACCTGCCAGAGAAGCAGTGGGGGATAATTGTTAAAAAATGCTGATTCTTACCCAAATGTGGAGTGAGAATATTTGGAAATAGGGTTCTGAAATCTACATTTTAAATTATTCCCAGCTGCTTCCTCTGTCCACTAAACTTTGGGAAGTACTGCCTAACCCATTAGCACATTTCAGTTTCCAAAGAGCAGATAATCAGCCCCAATTTTACCATCTGGGTAATGCTAAATGAGGCTCACTTCCAGTAGGTTAATGAAGCTATGAGAGACTGCATGCTTCTGCAAACCAATGCTGATCTAGCACCTTCCAAATTCCCCATAGAAACCCAGGGAGACATATTTGCAAAATCACAAAGGTGCTGTGTAGAATCCACACAGCAGCATTAAATTAGCCTTCTTAATCAAATCAGTGGCTTTGCAATTTGTACATGGACAACCCCTGCTGGAATTTGAGCCAGGAACCTTTGAGACTAAACACTATAGCTCTGTTGTTTTGCTGATGAAGGAGAATTACCAATTACACAGATAAGCACTGGGCATCCTGGCTCCCCTCTCAGGTCTGGAACCCTTACCAAGCAAGGGCATGACAGCATGCCACTGAGGAGCATATTCCATCCTTGCCTCAAGCCCCCAGAAACCCCTTTTTTCTGGGACAATTTTAGGAAGGATCACTCTATCCATGGACTAAGTAGAATACAGTAACAGAATATTCCTTTTGTATTTTATCTCTAAGAAACAACAAATTGTCATTTATCAGATTTAATTTTAGTGTTATCATAGATGCATTATTTTCTCTTTGGGAACAGAAAAGGAAACTACAAATTGTAATTTGGGCTTAAACTGAAGAGAAACAAACTTTAGATAAAATGAAACATTTGGTAAAATTTGATAAAATTTTTCTTCTTAATGATTTCTTTCAAAATATTTACTTTTAGGAAAGGATACTAATGCAATTGCATATTTAGAGAATGCTGATTTTCCTAGAAATTATGAGAAGTATAACAGCTCCATTATAAATTGAGAGCCAGAACAAGCGAGCTTAAGCAATGAACATTCTTTTGAGATCTTGGTGCACCAATCACTTCCTTTAAGAAGCCCATTTTTTCTTTCTCCTCTATATCACATGAACCTTCTTTCTATGAGCTGCTATCTCCTTATGTAAACATATTTAAACTGGCTTTCTCATAATACTTTTTTTTTTTTTCAGTACTGGGAATTGAACCCATTATCTTGCTACCTCTGAGCTATATCCCCAGCCATGTTTTTTTATTCTTTATTTTGAAATAGGGCCTCATTAAGTTGCAGAAGGCTTCACTAAGTAGCTGAGGCTGACCATGAACCTGAGATCCTCCTGTTTCAGCCTCCCAAGTACTGGGATTACAAGTTTACAAGCATGCACCACCATTTCCAGCCATAATACTTTAAAAACACATTACGTTTCCCCTTTTTACATCTTCAAGATTTTCCATTTAATTAATCTTTTATCTTTAATAATTCTTCTCCTAGGTAACTCAGGTAACTCTGCTCAGTAGGTTTCGTTACTATTCAGCATGCTGGCCCACATTTTCATTATATATATTATATTATAATACCTATAATATCATTAATATCTCATTCTACGTATGTATACACTTTGATGTTTATAGTTATTTTTATAGCCCTTCTCTCCACTCCTGAACAAAAAACATACCTTTAGAGGCCAAATGGAGAGAGTGGTTTAATTAATTAGAATCTGTCACTTTATTTATTCTCAATTTAAAGTAGTTAAAAATATTTTTACAGGCCAGAAATTAAGAAGATGGAGTATTATGAAAAAGAGAAAGTAAAAGAAATGATGCCTATCCCAATGAGTTTTCTGATATTCCTGACTCTTTAATATCTCTACTTTAAAAACAAATTTTAAAAAATATGCTGTCCATTTCTAATTTCTTCTTCCATATAATTTCTTCCACCCTGAGATCAACTCTGATTTCCCTTCTCTCTTTAGTATTGATAGTAATAATACAACCACCCACCAATAAAAGCAAAAACTTCTTAGTTTTTGTATTTTTAACAAAACCAAACGGCTCATTTATTTTGCCTTGGAGTAATTTTTTTTTTTTTTAAATACTAAGGATAAGCCCAGGGGCATTCTACCTCTGAATGCCTATATGCTTTTAATCCAAGTACTTAGGAGGCTGAGACTGGAGGATCCAGGTTCATACCCAGCCTCAACTACTTAGTGAGGCCCTCTGCAACTTACTGAGACTCTATTTCAAAATAAAAAAATAGGACTGAAGGTGTAGCTCAGAGGTAAAATAAATAAATGAATGCCCCTGCGTTCAATCCCAGAACTGAAAAAAAAAAAAAAAAAAAAAGATGAGGATTTCCTCACATCTTCAAGAGTAATGCAAACACACAAAATGAGTGCTAGCCCTCCAAAGTGACACATAATATCATATGGGAGCTTTCCTGCACTTTCTTGCACTTTGTCTTCTACTCTCTCAAATGGAAGAGAAGGAGTGATCCAAGTGAAGGATAAAGGAAGACAGTAGAAAACATCAATATAAAAAATTAAGAAACAATATTTCATTTGATTTCTGAAAGTTTTGCATTCCTTAAGGTGGGCTACACCTAGGCATTCTTTGATGTCTGATCTAGCTGTACATTTTTATTTTGTGCTAAAAATTTGTAAGCAAAGGCAGAAATATTCTCTTGAGTCTGGATTATGTCAATTACATAAGAAGCCAGGCTCTGGCAATATTATTCACCATGCAAGCTGAAATATAAGAAATTATTTATAATACATGACATGAGGCCATAATTAGAATTTGTTTTAGCATGATGATTTTTCCAGGATAAAGATTCTACCTGAAAGTATGTAGATTTGGAAATTAACCTGCATTAACCTAGTTTTAAAATAGTGATTATGTTTAAACTTTACATGGTTCATCCTTAGTTGTATAACTTTGAGTTAAGAATGGTTATTGATCTACTTTAATAAATTAATTTTCTTACAATGCATAGGCTGAAGGGTCAACAAAAAATGCACTCATTTAGCCAGGAAATATTTATTGACCTTTTATATGCAAGGTACTATGTGGAACATTACAAATCTTATGAAGATATATCTGTTATAGAGTACATTCAAGGTAATCACCGTTCAGTAGAAATGAGAACATTGTCAGCAATAGAAAAAATGTTTAACTTTAAAGAGGTACAGACTGGTGAAGAAGGTAGTGGGGAATACATTATTCATTTTTATTGAAAGGCCAGGCAGAAGATATAATTTTAATAATTTCAATCTACATAAGATAAAAGAGAGAGAAACCCTCCTATTCCAGAACATTTGGTTGAATGTCCTCTCTACACCTTGTTCTCAGAGCTGAAAAACACTGTGAGTTTGCTCATATTGATGTTTGCAAAGACTCTGAGAGTACTGGTATTGGTTGAAAGATTTCATTGTATATTTGGTTTAGATTTTCTATTTTTGTTAGTAGTATGTATTTTAGGCTGAGTTCCCCAGAAACCAAAGCTGAGACAAAATCCTACATATTATTTCCTTTTTTAGGGAGTACATCTCAGGAAAATAGAAGTCGGGGACATCTTTGCTTGTCTCTTGGGGCAGTTGTCCTATCACCTGAATGATTACATTCCAGGAAAGACCTTCTGAGAGAAGAAAGGCAAAGGAGTTAATTTGTAGAATCCTGTCTCCCACTGGTCCAGGGTCACCCTATAGCTCTCTGCTCTTTGGAACTGCACACATACGGTAGCTGAGCAAATCTTGTAACCTCAGTGTAAACAGTGAATCCCCAGGACAGGAAGTAGAAATAAGAGGTATAAAGAGTAAGAATAAAGCAAAGCACATTTTGGTTGTCTTCACATGAAACTGATTAGAGTCTACATAGCATTGGTGACTGTTAAGTGCTGGACAGAATAAAAAAGTGCTAGAGGCCAGAAAACAGGGAAGGCAACAGATTTGAAGTAGCCTATTAAGGGTGTGAGATTCCATGAGTTACACGATGCCTGCACTGTGTGGACAGAGCAAGCATCCTCCAACCATGGTGTGGCCTCTGAGCCGTCGCATGAGAGGCCCTGAGAAGAGTTGCCATAATCTTAGTTTAAGAAAGTAACAGTAGAACTCAAGTTATAAAAATCCCATCATCTTTGAATACATCTAACTGTTAGAATGCATTTATAATTGAGGATTGAGAGAAAAAAAAAAGCTACATTGCATTCCTTGTGAATGTAGCATACTTTCTCCTGTGGGTTGGGCCTGTATGATGCAAGTGTCTTCCTTCAAGTCTTTCATGTCCCTGTACAGAACTCAAGAGCAGCTGTTGACTCAGGCGAAAGCCCCATCACATGGGCTCACACTCAACACTCTGCTCTAACCTGAAATGGTTGATGTCACTTATTGCCATCTCTCCAGAATAAGTGGCAGTTAGAGTTACTGTGCTGTTCCTCAGTGAGGGCTTTAATGGGACTAATACTGTACATGATTCCTTCCTTCTGTCACTACAATAACAAACACATATGGGGCTCACTCAAATGTGGACTGCAAGATAGATGCATCGAGGAATTGAGTCTATGAAACACATTTATCTATGGCATTGAGGGGAAAACTAAAATCTGCAAAGAAGTTGTTCTTCTTAAATGGGTAATTTCAAATCATTTAATCAAAGAATACTGTGTAGCTCAACTGTAGGCTTAATGTAACAGGAATGCATTGACAAACTGTAACATGAACTGACTGCAACTGGGTTATCTTCACATATGGTATGAAGAGGTGATAATTTAGAGCGAGTCCTTTTGTTTCAAGCTTTTAAAAAGTACATCTCAGAGTCATCAGTATTAAATATTCCTAGCTAAATAGTTGACACAAAATTAAATGAGATAATGGATATTTTCATAGGAACTTTATAAACAACTAGGTATCACAAAGGTGAGATTATATGACTTTTTATATTTACCTATTACATTAATGAAAATATTTGAGCTCCAAGCAATGAGGACCTCTTTGCTGAGTAAATGAATGAATAAATGAATGGGGACTTGGATTTATTTTTAGTAGATTTACCAGCTTGATTTATATTATTGATTGATTTAGAAGATTTGCAATTATTTACTTATTCAAAACTTTACTGAGTGCCTAACATTTGTATTGCACCGTGCTGAGTGCTGGGAATACAAAATGATATATAAAAACTTTATAGTATTTTACTACATTATTGCCTAGTGAAGATAATCATAAATGATAGAACAATAGAGTTGTTCCTTTTACAAAATGCTTTATAAACTGAACTTCCTTCAGTTCTCATATCAAATTTGTGAGGTGGCTATTGGTATCACTCACTTAAGAAATGGAAAAATACAAGACCTAAAGAGTCTAACTCAAATTTCTTCGTTATCATAGGTGACTTCATAAACACATACTTATCATGACCCTGCACACAACCTTTTACATTTGAGTACACATGCAAAAGTACACACATGTATGTGAGCATGTGATGATAAGTCAAACGAACAAGTAATCTATCATATGTTAGTGCTCGAATCTTCAAGAAATTGCAACTTTACATTGTGATCTGGCTCAAACTTCTGGAAATTCTTTAAATAGTCAATAATGCAAGTTTGTTATTGGTTGAATGGGTGAGAGTAGGCATGTACACATTGTGAACGTTCTGAGAAGACACAAAAAGAGCTCTCTCTTGGAACTGCCAACAACTCAGGACAGAGAAGCATTTAGTTTCAGAGCACTTCCATTATATGTACGTTTCATGTTCATCATTTCTTATTTCAAAGAGTAAAAACAAGGCAAAATAAGAAGTAAGCAATCACATACTAATAAGCTAAGAAAAATAGCATTGGTAATATGAACTATTTTGTGATCTGAATCCTAATAACCATTTTAACTTGCACCCCCAAATCATGAAAAACCTACATGGTTTTAGATGCAGGTTCATGGGCAGTTGAAGCTTTTTCCTTTTTTTGATTGTTTGTGATGGTGATGGAACTAATTTCAATTGACAAAACCAAACCAAACAAACAAAAGGGCAGTTGAATAGTGCTGCCACCTACTGCTCAAGAGCTGGCAAGTACTTCTGTGAATCTATTGTCCCCTGCAACTACAGGATAAGAATATTTAGCTATTCATGGCATTCAAATAGCCATTCCACTGGATTACTTACGCAGCTGACTTCCCATATCATCTAGTAGGGAATCTTCAATGTAAATCCATCAGAGAACTGCAGTTCATACTCAATAGCAGATAGTAGATTATGTAATACTACTACATTTTATGTTTCATGTGCTCCTAAAATGTGAGTCGCATGTGTCAGGTCATTTTTTATTGCAATAGATGGTCATATTAAATGGAGTCATTTTTGTTCCACTGCACTAATGAAGTTTATTGAAGACAGAAATACAAAGGCCATGGAGGAGCACCATCAGGAGAATGCACATTCTTTGCTGGAAGTAGCAAAAGACTTATGCATGCAGCAAAAGAATGATTCACAGAATTTTCAAAGTGTTTTCTTTAGGAGATGGTTTCAGAACTCACCAGGCAGTATTGACAGCGCATCCTGTGTGCTGGCCAGACAGCCAGCTCCTTCCACAGGCGAGGAGGCAGAACTGTCCTGGTGGGAAAAGCTGACAAGCCAAATGAGAGTTGGCCACAGTCTTTGTTTGCTTAATAGGAGAAGTTATTACCTTTGCTTGTTATCCCAAGAAGGCTAATGGCGCTCTCATGGGTCTCTCTTTCCAGACACTAAATAACATCAATTACAATGATCCCAATTAAAACAGGGAGTGGGAGATGCGAAGTTAAAAATTAAACTAATAACCCCCTGACTGACATCCACTGTTACTTTCTCTTGTCACATGTACTCTTTAAAATTCTGGTCTCCTGCATTAACTCACATCACCTTAAATATCTTTAAAATGCTAAAAATAAAGATAGAGATGAAACTGCTCTACAATATCACATCTGAGGTCCTCTAGTATCATTAGAATGAAATACCTGATTTTCTTGATACTGCATTAAAAATATGTAAGTGTGAAGCACAAAATGAGAAAATACATGAAATTAGGATAAACGGAATGCATTTTCAATTATTTAATCTCTTAAATATAATTACAATATTCTACTGTTTGCTGCCTCTAAACTTTACTTCATAGTATTAATAAATTGTAACTCATATTCTTCACTTAAGTATTCTTAGATTGCAAATATGATTAAAAGCAGAGATTCCACATATGTAGTTGAATATAATTTAATAAAAGTATATTAGTGCAAAAAGAATAAGCTAGATTTATTCTATATATTAATCCACAGTGTTTAATCCATAAAAGACAAAAGCTGACAGGATGTATTTTGCCATTTGAAGAGGATGGAGAAATTCATACAGTGTAATTATAGATATTTGTCTAGAGATGTATTTGCAATCTTTTTCTGAAGCTGTTTAGAGACATTTGACGCTAATGAAAATTAGAATTTATATGGCTGGTGGATTATTGGGTTTTCTCTATTGTGGCAATAGGTTAGAGTTTCCATATTTTCACTACAACTGGTGTTGAAATTTAGTGGTTTAGTATTTTTTACTTTCTGAGACAGTTCTCTGAAGCAGTGTGGGTGAATTTGTGAAATGAGATGTACAGGTACATTAACACAGATAAACAAAAAACCAAGTGAACAGATGGCTTAGTTGCCATAGACACATTTTTATGTTAGTTTGCCTGATCCAACACAAAATACATCCATTGTCCTGGGATCCATGTTGGCTTCCCTGCTATATACTTCTGAGTGAGATGATAGTATTGATTTATAACATGTATACATGGAGTTAAGATCCAAAACACTCTAAGCTACTAGATGAATTTAGACAAACATTATAGCTTTCACTTGGGCACATACTAAATATATAATACTAAAGAGTGCTGAAGTATAAAGAAAGGAATACCAGTAAAATTTAAGGAAGAGTTATAAACATGGTGAAATTGAATAAACCAAAAATGTCTAATGTGAATAGCTCTCTGGAGTTGTGTTATATAGTGGCCTCGAGTAATATCTACTATTTTGGTATTTAATCATACATTGAAAATGAGCTCAGGACTTCAGAGACCATATACTTTAAAGACATGAATTTAATTATACTATTATTAAATAAGAACAGTATGAATTTTTAATTTAATCAAATGTTAATTTACCCTTTTCTTGAAATGTTACCATTTTGTTGAAACTATTACCTAGCACCTTGAATGAAAAGCCACATATGACAATTAATAAAGAAATAGCACATTATTGGGAAGCTAGGCTACAAATTTTCTCCTTGCAATCTGGTATTCGGGAAAATATATTAAAGATGGAATGATTCAGTTTTCAGTGTCTTCTTTCTAACTAAATTAAAATACTGTGACAGACATATTTAATCATTTATTATTTTTGAGATTAAATCACTTATTTTACTATACAGTGCAATTTTATGTTGATTTCAATTGTTTTGCCTTCATAATCTATTATGAGAAATATTAAATTATTTTTCATGATTAATGTTAGGCTCATTTTAGGTCAAATCCAATGAAATTCCCTATCAATGTGTCATCTTTGAGATTTAATTAAGGTTGTATACTGTAAAACATATAGCACCTAAAGATTTTCAAAGGAAGTATCTAGTAATATTTGCTTATCATAGTTTAATTTGACCAGTCTGATATTAACATAGATATTCTGCTAGAAGTTCAGAAGGTTGATAGCAGAGCTACTTTATTGTTTTTGTTTTTTCTGTTAATCAATATTGTTGATTTATTAAAGAACATACAGGGCAATAGTTCAAAAAGAGTATACAATGATTTTTTCATTCATGAAGAAGACAAGAAGAAATTGGGCCTATTTAGAGATTTTTGTTACAAATACATTATCTGAGACACAAGCCAAAAATTGAAATTTTTTCTGAAGCAGAAATATAATTGTTCAGAGTCCAGAAGACTGAGGTTCATTAATGTAAATATTATCAACAACTATGTGTACATATGTGAGAATACCAATGTCAATCTCAGTACTCTGTTTTGAGAAGGGGGAAGATGGGGGTGGGGTGAGTGGAAACCAAGTGCTGTGTGCATGTATGTCATTGTAAACATAATTTACATTATGATGTGAGACTATAATGCACCAATAAAAGCACACTAAAAAAAAGAAATAATTGTTCACCTTTAAATCTGACATAATTATGTATAATGCTGAATATATGGGATTAAAGCTATTTCTTGGAAGGAACGTTGCTTAAAAAGTCGTAGAAATAAAAAATAAATTTTCTGAGTTTCATATTTCAATGAAATATGGTAATGGTGATGTGATAAAACAAGTTTACAGATAAAAGAAGTGTACTTATAATGTGATACTTCCTATATCTAATACATTTTGAGTGCCCACTATTTGAACTGTTAAGATATTCCTCTGAAATCTTCTTCTAAAACAGGGTACTTTCATATAGCCTGGAATCATATAGTCTGAATCTAGAACAGGCTCTTTCAATTAGCTAATGGGAATGAGCAATTTTACTAACCAGGAAGATTTGTAAGAAGTTACATTTACTTAGCTCTTTTTTGTTTAACCAGTTTAATATGACTTCATCTATATACTAGGGTTCTAGAGTCCCCCCTAACTACCTGCTATGGTTGGATGTGGTTTGAGTGATTCCTCCAAAGATTCACTCATTGGCAGCTTGGTCCACATGTGACAGTGTAGAGGTGGTAGGGCCTCAAAACATGGAGCCAAGTAGAAGATCCCTAGGGGTCTATCCTTGGAAAACACTAAAGTAATTCTCTTGAGATTCTGGTTACTTCTCAAGATGGAGTTGTTCTAAAAGAGCAGGTTTAGCCAGGCATGGTGGCCCACACTTGTAATCCTAGCACTTGGAAGGCTGAGACTGCAGGGGTATAGCTCAGAGGTCGAATGCCCCTGGGTTCAATCCTCAGAACCACACACACATAGACACACACAAAAAAGAGCAGGCCAGGCCCTCCCTGCTCTCTGGCTTTTGGTCTTACCATGTGATCTCTTCTCACGTATGCGTCCTGTTGTGATGCCATCCACAATTAGGTTCTCACCAATGACCAAACAAGTGGAGTATTCAGTCTCAGAATTTAAGCTTCCAAAACTGTGAGCTAAATAATCCCATTTAATTTATGCAATAACAAACTTTGGATATTTTGTTATAGCAATGGAAAACTGTCCAATATACTTCTCTTGCTCTTTCCTCCCCACACACTCCCATGGCTAGGAAGAGTTCCTTATTTGCTAAGCTATTGGCCATATTCTTATGACTACCATCCAGAAACGTCTCTAGACTCTGACTCAACTCTTGTATAGTATTTTCTTCATAATTCCATAACTATACTTCTTGAAAGAATAATTTATGCCTGTTGTTTTGCATTTTATATTTCCAATTACCTGTCTAAACCATGAAAGTCTATCTGGTAGCCCTAAAACTTAGGTATTCGGGGCATTATGGCACATGCTTGTAAGCCCAATACGTGGAAGGCTGAGACAGGAAGATCATAGGTTCACAGCCAGCCTCAGCAACTTAGTGAGGCACCCTCTACAATTTAATGACACCCTGTTTCAAAATAAAATAATAAAATAGTAGCTCAGAAGGAGAATGCCCCTGGTTTCCATCCGCAATACCACACACACACGAAAAAAACAAACAAAGAAAAAAAAAAAAAAACACTTAGGCAGAACTTCCATCAACAACACTGGTGATGTGTTCTTAAATCCCAATCTCAATAGCACATCTCTTCATTCCAACACATGACATTGTCAATCATTCCAATTTCAAGTCTATATATTTCCTGGATTTCTATGCATTGCTCTTTGCTGAAACTTTTCTCACTACCTTCTCATCACCATCTCAGTTTACTTTTCTCTGAGTCTCTTCTTTGGCCTATCGATTACCTGTGTTTACTCACATGGGTCTCTGTAAAATCCTCATCCATATCCACAGTGATCTCCATGCCACATATTTTTCTTGCTCTCACCTTCATTCATTTATTCATTCAGTAAATATTGATTGCCCACCTCTGATGTGCAAGAAGTTCTAAAGGGCAGAGAGGAAAACAGGAGTGTGGGTGGCTTTCATTACTGCCAATGGAAGAGACAATAGAGAGGTAAATAAGCAATAGACTTAAATATGGTCAGGTAGCGTTCAGTTCTGAAGAACAATAAGCAAGGTGAGGGTTTAGAGATTTACAGAGGGGAGGATGGCATTTTAATTTTAACAGTTGTAGAAGACTTGCCTGATTAGATGATATTTATGCAGAAGCCCAAGCTATATAAAAGCTAGTCTTGCATATTTCGTCATCCAATCAGTAGCACTTGTTAAAACATTTTATTTACCCTTGACTGTTCTTCTTACTCATGCTCCTATTTTGTCTAATATTACATACTGTTGATATTAGCTCTGAAATTTCTTCCCAATCAATATATTTCTCTGCATTTCTGCAACATGTTAGCACCACCCTAGTCTGGGTGATATAAGTCTTTCATCTGTGGTATAGGATAGTCCTTTAACTTTCATTTTCACTCTTATCCTTTCTCTAAGTTAGTCTTATGCTCTGCAGCCAATACAATAATGTGTGTGTGTGTGTGTGTGTGTGTGTGTGTGTGTGTGTGTGTGTGTGTGTGTTTATTACTGGGGATTGAAGGATTGAACCCAGGGGCATTCTACCTCCAAGCTACACCCTAGCCCTAACTTACTTTTTTTCTGAAACAGGGTCTTGCTAGGTTAATCAGAGTCTCACTACTTACTGAGGCTGTCCTCAAACCTGCAAGCCTCCTGTCTCAGCCTCCCAGGTGCATGCCTAGGATTACAGGTATGCACCACCATTCCCCATACAATTCTTTCAACATATAATCCAGTCATATTAATTCCTAGGCTTCCCTGTTAGCATCCCCATGACTTTTATTGCCCTTAAGACAAAAGTCAAACATCCTGAGTAAGGCCTTCTAGGTCCTGTGGCCCCCCCCACCCCCGCATACCTCTAGACTTATCTCACAGCAGGTTCTTCATATTGCTATTTCTTCCAGCCCTGTGGATTTCTTTTAGGTTTACCAAATATCATAATCCCTCTAAGTCCAAATTCTCACATGCTATTCACAGGACTTGATACCAGATTGCCTCCACTGAAATTTACTGTATGTCTTTGAGAAAGTCACTTAATCTCTCTGTGCAGCAGTTTCATTATCTATAAAATTGGAATAATAATAGTATGGCCTTTGAGGGGTAATGGGATAGTGCTTATCCCTTAGTAAGTGTTATATAAGTGTTTACCATCATATAAACTTGCTGTTATATTGAAACCTAGGAAATACTACTGATTCCCAATACATACTTATTGAATGATAATCAGTTCCATAGTCTGTCTCTAGAGACTTACTCCTATGTTCTTCTAAGAACACTTATAATCAGGCCTCTAGCTTATAAAGGAATTGAGTTATCCTTCCCTAGCCAAAGACTAGTGTAGCCAGTATCTACAATATTCCTGTAGGTAATTTCTTATTCCCATTAAATTAGCTTTTATTAAAATTTTTTTTTATTAAACCCAACTTTTATGTTTTATAACTTGTCTTCAGTAATGAAATGGGCTATAATGCACGATACATATTAATCAGGGATGAGGATATTTCTCCACAGATGGCATGTGTGCTTTCTATTTCATATTCCGATTTCATCTAAATTGCATATGAACTATGTCTGTTCAGTTTTAAAAGTGAATATAAGCTACTGTCCTCAGCAGAAAAGAACAATTAACACATTCATGAGTTAGAGCTCAATTTATGGTTATATTATAGTGAATAACCATTTGCTAATTTAATAAAACTCTATGCCTTAACTTCAAATGTTAATAGATGAAAATAGTAAGTGAACTTTGGACTCGCTATGAAATACAAAATACTGGATTTTATAAAACAGTTAAGTCCTGGAGGGAACATCTTATTTTTATACTAGTTTCAATATTCTGCTACTAATACTATACCATCCAAAGCATTTCAAGACAATACTGTAATAACATGAAACTGAAACTTATTTTAGGGTAAGTTCTGTCTGTCAAAGGCTCTGATAGAAATTCAGAAACATTAGCACCAATAATTCAGACATTAAAAACTCTATTAAAATCTATGTGGAAAATATACTATTAGGTATTAAAGGGTAGTTTTATCAAGACAAATAATTTTAGTTTGTAAAGATGATTAAAGTTGACACTAGAGGTATAAACACAATAGTGATTAATAAATGTATTGTTTGGTCTGATTTGGGAATTATATCAAATATGTGTATTTGACGCCACATACATATATAAAATTACCAATTACAATCTCCTTATCATGTATGGGGAAGAGGACAGAGAGGCTGAGATTGGAGGGGAAGCTCACCAAGTCCTGTGTATTTGAATATTACAGTTGGTCCCCCAATTTTTTAAATATCTTAGGAATAGGAAAGGAAAGATGCCTTTAATATTTTTCAGTCTTTAGTATTGTATGTCCTTCAGTGACTAATCTCTCTTGCATACTCAGAAAAAGAAAGATATCTATCACTGATTTACATAAATATTTTGATTAACCTTAGGCTTAATCTTAAAAGTGTAAATAGACTTTTTATGCATTTAATACCATTACTAAAAAATAATCTCAATTTCATTGGTCCTTCAGTATGTAATTCTAGTCCCATTTGTGTGAAGACACATTGCTGATTCCTCCATTCAAAACTCATCTTTCACACCCGTATGTGTGTGTGTGTGGGGGGGGGTTGCACTTTCATGTGTCCTGGCATCATCTCTGTGTGTCTGTGAGTGTGTGTGTGTGTGTGTGTGTGTGTATAGGTGGTAGGGCTGAGTTGAGGAACATGCACACAATTGCCTTTTTATCCTTAGAAGATTTTTAGGTGGATATGCAAGTACTTTGCTCAAGATTAGACTCCAGTAACATTTGTACTTAAACTCACTTTTGTTGGGCTTGAAAATTTAGAAGAGTTTCCCTTAGTGATTTGGTAGCCTTTAGATTAAAACTAATAATGATTATAATCAATCTAACAAAGTAGTCTGTGAAGTTCCTCCTTAAAAAACCCTAACCATATCCTATTAAACATACATTCTAAATAATATATTCAGTTTTATAAAAACTCAAATTTTAACACTCTACTAAGTACTATGAGTAAAAAACAAAATCATATTTTGTGTATGGGTAAGTCTTAATTTTAAGGCCTGAACAGTTTGAATTTCCTTATAGTCATTTATGTGCAATCACAAGCAAAAATAGGAACTAAGTGTGGTTGGAGAGAAGTGAAAAAAAAAAAAGTTAAGTCCTAGTGGATGTAGACCTATTTTATAAATAAATTGGCCTTGAATTCAGCCTTCACATATATCCAAGTAGTAGAAAATAATATGTATTTCCAAGCAGTGTCTCTTTGTGACTAGATTCAAAGAAAGAACCATTATATTTTAACAGGCTTCTTTTTTTTGCCAGAAAATATAGTACTTCTAACCAGAATAGTGATGTAGAAAAAAATTACTCTATTTTATGTTCATATCTTTGCATGAGATTGTGTTTACAGTGCCATTTTCCACAAAAGACTTCATAGAGTATTTTTTCTTGTAATTAAAACAGTAGGAACTAATGACAGGCTGGGGATGCTTGCTGTTTTGTAATAATGAATTGAACTATTTGAATGGGTAAAAAATGTTAATACAGTGATTATTTCAGACTGAGCTAAGTCTTGTCATAAAAGATAAAAGTATTAAATTTGCATTAGATGTTTTAAAAATGAAATTGAATACTGTAAAGTCATATAAAGGTAATGCAACTTTGCCAAACATGATCATAATTATAAAAGAATATAGAAGTTATGACACAAATAAATTCACTCTGACAGCAAAATAAACCTACTGGTTTTTGTAACCTAAGGTCACTGGTTTCATTAAATCCATTTGTTCAGTCCCATGACTTGTGTGTATTGTTTCATTGTGCTCCTTTTCAGTGGCTTATAGAAGGTTTAAAGTTTCCTTATAGGTAGGAACTTTAAGCCAAATGTCATATATGATGACATGGGGAAAAACTTCTCCCTTATTGCACAATGTATGATAGTTAAAAATTAAATTCAGAAGCACATGTGTACCACTTGCCACTGAAAATGCAAGGGGAATAACTGGAATAAAATTGTTAAAGTATATCAAATAAAGAAGAATATCTTATATCTTGTTCACTTGATAAGAGACAAGACCTCTCTTATTAAGAATATACATCTTTACCTGATGTTATATAATTGTAGTCTGATATGTTCAAGTTTTGATAATAAGTATTAAATGAAGTTTTAAAATAGAATGTTGCAGAAAACTGAGTATATTTTTTAATGTTTAGGTGGAAAGGAATATTTTGTGACTTTCATGTTTGTCAGTGATAGTAAAGAGGCCTGTGCAGAAGGAAGTAGCTTTGAAATCATGCTACTATGCAAAAGCTTGACTATCTGAATTTCTTATCAGAGTTTCACTAAATAGTTGTGGGAGCTGAGAAACTCAAGAGCATGGTGCCTGCATCTGCTCAGCCTCTGCAGAGGGCTTCCTGTGCATCATACCATGGTAAAGAAAGGGAAGGGCAAGAGGGTATGTTTGGAAGAGACAAAACAAGAGTAGTTTTGCCTTGCCTTGTGGTAATTAATTCATCTCGCAAAAGGGAGAATTCATTCACTCCTTAGAGAATTAATCCAGGCCCGCAATAGTGGCATTAATTCCCTTTAACAACCTAACCACCTATTAGAGGTCCACTTTTCAACATTGTTCAATGGGGGGCTGAATTTTAACTTGGGTTTTGTAGAAGATGAACTATATCCAAACTGTAGTAGTTTTACATGACAAGTTGTGAACAGCTTGAAGGAAATACTATGTCACCTTCATGTGTAAAATAATTGACAAAATTCCCCGCACATAATAAATATTCAATAGATAGTTGTTGAGATAAACAAAAAAACTTTATCTTTTCCACTATATAGAGGATGAATTGTATGCATACTGTATATTATGTATACAAAAGGTGGAAAATGATTAGAGAAGATAAATAATACTTGATCTTTTCTCCTACTCTTTACATAGTTGGTAGCCCAATGGACTATACTGATCAATATACAAATGTTAGATGTTCCCAATTTTCATACATAATATAGTCCAAAAAGTGGCAAAAGTAAAATAAAATTATTATGGTTAAATATACTTCAGAGTAACATGATATCTAATTTTTGTTTATCTTTCATCAAATACAATAATATATTTGTAGCTTTTTTCCCCATGTACTTAAATTTTGCTCTTCAGATTAATATCTAGTCATTCAGCTTAAATTCAGGGAGTGTCTTATTGAGGCTAAAGATGTATCATTCTTAGTGATTTCACCATTTGTCATAATTTTATTAATTCATGGGAAAGATTTTATCAGTTCTATTTTTCACCTTATTTCCTTTTGAACTTAAAAGTGTCACTCAGATATTATACAAAGAAATAAAGGTATGCAAACACAAAACAAAATTGAAAGGTGGTAAAGTTGCTGAGACTAAACTGCCCTAGGAAAGTAATGCCATGAGATGATGCTGTCATTTGAAAGATGATCTTTGAGATTCTAAGTATGAAAGGATATTTTGAACTTCTCAGGAAACTGGATGTTATTTGAAAGCTGAACTTCTGTAAAACAGGAGCGATAGTAACTAACAATGTCGAGTTTACTCCTTATGTACTTTCATTGGTGCTTTGCAATTATACATCACAGTGAGATTCAAAGTGATAACATTAACACATGCACACATCACTGGAGTGTACTTTTGATCAGGCACCATTCTAAGAATTTTACGTGTAGTAGCTTTTTAGCCCTCAGTATAACCTCAGGAGGTGGGTGTCATTATTGTACCTATTTTACAGACGGAAACACAGGCAAACTGACAAACAGTATGCCTATGGTCACACAGATAGCTGCATATGGTGAGTGGTTGAGCTGATATTGAAGTTTGGGAAGTCTTGTCCCAGACTTACAATGTATTGGTGCATTGTAATCATACATCTTAATGAGGTGCAAGCTGGTAGACGCATACATGCACATTTCACTCATTTTGCCCTTCCCCAGTTCCCACCCCATTTCCTCCTACCCCCTCCCTCTTTCCCATGTTTGGTTTAGTGATTGACTTTGATATGTTTGTGAATGTATATCTTGTGCATTAGGATGTTTCCTTCTTCTCCCCTCACATCCCCCTCAGGTCACCTTCTTACTCATCTAAAATTTCTCTTTGTTTGTCTAGAGTTCCTCCTATGTCCCATTTTTCTCCCTAGCTTACACGTATTAGGGAGAACATCTGGCTTTTCACTTTTTGTGATTGGATAATCTCACCTAGCATGATGTTCTGCAGTTCCATCTATTTCCCTGCAAATGACATGATTTTATTCTTCTTTGTGGCTGAGTAAAACTCCATTGTTTACATACCCCATAGTTTTGTAATCCATTCATCTGTTGATGGATATCTTGGCTGGTTCCATAGTTTGGCAATTGTGAATTGTGCAGCTATAAATATAGATACGCATGCATTAGTCTAATAGTTTGGTTTCCTATTATAGGAATAGGAACTATAGTATTCTTTTGAGTAGATGCACAGAAGTGCTATTGCTGGTTCACATGGTAGGTTCATTCCCATTTGTCTGAGGGCCCTCCATACTGTTTTCCAAAGTGGTTGCACTTCTTCACTACTGCCCTTCACTCCCTCTCCATTATCAGAGATAAATGTGGGAGGACTGACAATGACCCTTTAAAACAGTTTTTTATGATGTGTGCTTTCAACCTTCTTCTCTACAGATATTAACTGCATAAATCAGTAAACTGGAGAGAGAACCAATGACGAGGGTAGCTTTTTTATTGTTTTACTTTTATTGGCACATTGTAATTATATATCATAGTGAGGCTCAAAGCAATACAAACATACATGATCACAGCACTTGTGTGATTCCCCTTGGATCCCACCCTGCCCTGCCTACCCACACTTATTAATGAGACTGATAGTAATGATACCTTCACATATGGACATGGCATTATTTGAACTGTTTCCTTCATCAATTCTCCTTTTTCACCTTCTCCCCCCCCATCACCCAACCCTCTTCCACTATTTTACTGTTGTCTGTCCTCAATTTATCTGAAGTCCCTTTCATTTCTTGTTTTAAGAGGGCAGTTTTCAAATTCCACTTTGGCAGTGTTCATGAACAATGCTCTCATTTCCATCCCTTTGTAGGAAAATAGATAATATTTAGCTCCAAACCCCAAAAGTTTTCTAGAATTAAAAGTATTCAGCAAGCAATTCACAACATATATGCAAGTAAGTCTGAAAGTTAGCAGATGTTTAATACTGAAAAAGAGCAATGAAACAATATAATAAAATCATAATAAGCAATACAAAATTACTACCAACAATATTAAAATTTTATTATCCTTTTTCTTCTTCTTTAACTTTTAATTGTTATGTCTGAGTATATTTATTATTGCCGGGAGTTCCTTCTCTCTTAACCTGGTGATTCAAAGGCAATAGAAGGAATAGGAATGAATAGATGGAGAAGAGAGAGGAAGAAATCAATCAATCGACTACTATTTATTGACTGTCCAAGGTGTGATGGAATTGGTAAAAGTGAAGAGGGTCAAATTGAGTTATGTCCTCTCAGCAGAACACCATTCACAGCTCCTGGCAGTTTGAAGTCTGTAAGAATCTGAAGTAAAACAATGAAGGGCAGTCAGATTAAAATCTTATTTTTTTAGGATTTGATCAAGTGGGGAAAAATAGATTTCTGCTTCCACTACTCACTCTGGTATTTAATTATCTTAAAAATATTTTGACAAATGAATCAAGACAGTAAATGAGTGCACAATTGGCATTCAGATGTATTTGAGCTTTTCCTACACCTTATCTGAGACTCCTAGTGTTGAATAATATACTATATAACATTTCTGAAGTTTGAGCATAAGAAATGCAGCCTAATTTATAAATCTAAGCATGTGTTCTTTCTACTTTATGAAATAACCTCGATTTAGCCATACACGAAAAAAATGGTTTTAAAATAATGCTTGAAAATCTCAGGGCTTAGTTTAGATAGATGATAGATCAATAGATCGATTGACCGATTGATAGATCGATCGATTGACCAAGCGATAGATAGATGATAGATAGACAGACATTATGATGTCAGGTGGTAGAGTGACTTAATCTACATTTGAAAGGGGAAGGAAGTGACATCTGATTTGTGAGCTAAGAGAAAGTTAGATTAGACCACACCTGTGTCTGTAGCAGAGTGGGAAGAGTGTAGCAGTGTACAGGGAGGAGGTATCCCAGGTTAAGGAAACAGTAAAACACGATAGAAACTAGAGAAAACTCTCCAGCTTGCTTTGTCCATAGAGCTTGAGGAAGGATTTCTGAGAAAAGAGGCCAGAGTAGCACATGGAGTCAAGTTGCTGGAAGACTTGTCTAACTATGTGGGAGAAGAGTCCGTTCAGGGCCTGCGACACACATGCACATGTGAATGTATGCTGGAGAGTAAAGGAGCGTGAAGAAATGACAGCTAGTGCATGGGGTCGGAAAGAGGAGAATTAACTAAAGAGAGATGTGACAATCTCCCATGCCCACCTCTTGGACTAGATGTGTGCCTTTTTGATATCTGGGGTTAGAGTTGCTGGAGAAGTTGTTTTTTAAGGGAACTGTTTGTCACTAGAGTCTCAAGAATTCCTATTAATGCAGCTAAGGACAAAGGTTAGCACTAAGTTCAGAAGTGGGTAGAGCACTTCACTGAGGCCTTGTTGAAGACAGCAGGGCTCTGACATGGTGGGGAGGACTGAAAGATGTCCTTTACTGTTTTGATATACCATAAGCTTCAGAGTCTGCAATATGAAGAGACAGCAGCCCAAGGAAAGACATGAACATGTCCAGGTCCAGTTGTAGGTTCAATGACTGTTGATAAGAGGAAAAGGCATATAAGGGGCAAGGAGGTACCAGCACTCTGAAAGCAGATTTAGCTAATACCCAATGAGATCTGTATTAGTCTAGGATACTATATGTGTCCCCAGCTTGTGAAAACATCAAATACTCAGCTGACAACTTCTTGCCAGTTTAAATAATGAAAGTCAGACCACTCTCAATTTAAGTTACATAATGATATCTGATCCTTCCATAGTAATGATAGGCCAGAAAATGTGCCAAGGATCAGAATAAGAGTCTCTTAATCTTTATTCAGGGACTAGAGAAAAAGCGCTAGAAATCCATCCCATGGAGCTTGCAAAAGTTGAAACAAGGAAGAGCACTTAAATGGGCTTCTAACTGGACTGGAAGGCATCAAGATTGAAACTGGAAGCTGTGGTTCAGGTCCTCCTGAGGATTTTAAGGAGTAATGAATCTGAGCAAAAGTAACATGAGTGAAAGCAGGCAGTTGGGAAATGCCTTGGTGACTTGAAGAAGGGAGTACATGAGTCACCACTGCAGGTGTGCTGTGCTAGGTAGGTATTTGCATGTGTGAGCTAGGCCTGCTGAGCTGATACTCAAATGAGGTGGAGGCAGCACCCAGCTGAGACAGGTTACAGCTTCTTATCTGGACACTAAATTGGCTCAAATCACAGAAGAGCCTTTAATATTCCATGAATTTCACATTTTTGTGAGAAGGTAAAATAGTCAACAGTTATAAATAAACTCAACTTCCTGCACTCATAAAAA
>PVLC010003302.1:63662-99663 GCA_004027655.1 Graphiurus murinus | reverse complement strand
GAGGAGAAGGAAGAGGAGGAGAGGGGAGGAGGGGGAGGAAGGAAGAGGAAGAGGAGGAAGCAAAGGAGGAGAAGGAGGAGGAGGAGGAGGAGGAGGAGGAGGAGGTGCAGGTGGGGATGGGGGGGGGTACCAGGACTCCGCTGCGTTTGTCTGCACTGGCTCTGACGTCCCTCGGCTCCCCTGTGCGTTCCTGGCGGAGTCCTCCCATCTCCCTGGCTCCACCCCCGCACTCTATTCCTTTCCTGCACCAGGTAGGCAGGGTGGCCTCCATTGCTTGCAAGCTGGAGCCCCCGCTGCCGAAGAGATCCATCTGCTTGCCTGAAGCAGTGCTCGAGGCCTCGGGGGACCGCAGGCGCGGGGCATGGAAGGACACTCCCCAGTGGTGGCCCTCCTGAGTTCTACCCCATCTCCTGCATGCTGGCTTACGCGTTTCCAGCGTGCTCCACAGGGGAGGTTTCAGAATGGCTCACCTGGAAGGTGAAGCAAGGTGCGCGCTGTTGAAGATTAGAGTTTCGAGTGGAACAGGAGCGGAGAGAGAGGCTGCCTCCCCTGGAGAGAGAGGCTGCCTCCCTGTCCTTCGGGGCTGCAGTCTGGACATGCGCAAAGCCGGGGACCTGAAGGGGGTCACAGGACAGAAGGAGAAGGCGGAGAGGACAGAGGGATCGCATGCTAAGGAGACAGGTGCTTCAGAGAGGCCGGGGAGATCCCAGAAGCCATTCATGACGCAGCGGTACAGCAAGGGGAGCCTGGCTTCTCTCCACTCAGCCGCACACACGTGGGGTGTGTGCCATATTGAATGTTGGCTTTCCCTCGTAGACGAATCTCTGCTGTCTCTGAGAGATACTCATGACACATGGAGGGGACGTGGCCCGGGCTTGGAGCCCAGCGAGGGGGGAAGCACAGAGCCCAGGTCACAGGTCTGGTGGCGGATGGAGGCTGGCCGGCCTGTCTCTCACTGCAGGACTGACCTCCTTGGAGGTGCAGGACCCGATGTCCTCCTTCCGTGACCTGCAGCTGACGGCGGTCACTGGCTGGAGAGCCGGTGTTTTGAGAACAGCGGGCAGCACAGAGCGGTCTGTGGTCTAGGAGAAGAAAGAACTTTCCATGGAGATCTCATCCCTTCCATGCTTGTCTCCGGACTCCGAATGCCCGGCAGGCTTCAGACTGTCCACCAGGCTGTCCTATGAAGACCAGGTGGTGGCCATGTCCTCCTCCATGAAGCATGCATGGCCACCCCACCTTCCTGGTCGGTCCCAGCCTGCCCCGTTCTCTGAGGGTCGGGCGGCAGAACTTCATCTCCCTGCGGTCTGTTTCTAAGTATTAACGGCAGCAAAGGATTTACTATGTTGTTGGAAGACAGTTCCCCACAGGTCTCTTAGCGTCTGCATGTTCTGAGAGCAGAGCCACTGGCTGCCTCTGCCCCGGGCTGTCTCGTCAAGGATGCGTAGATACAAGCAGCTCTGGAATATGCAGTGCTCCCCGCTTCCCTCCAGAGAGAGAGCAGCCCTCTAGGCTGGAGGGCCACTCTTCCAGCAGCGCCTGCCGAGAGCGCAGGTGTCCTGAGTGCGTGCAGGGGCGTGGAGAACCAAGTTCAGCGAGGCGCAGGTGCCGTCTGCCTCTGTGGTGGAGGGATGGGCCGTCCTGTCTTGGAGTCAGGAGTCTGTGGCTTCTACCTGCATCCAGGGGGCTCCAGCGGGCCGCTGGTTAGCTCGCAAGCTGAGTAAAATCAGACTTCCCACGGTTGTTGACACACAGAGTTTTTTTTAAAAAAAATATTTAGCACTATAAGTAAGCAAGAGCTGCTATCTAATTTTATTGTTGTTGTTTTTGTTTGTGTATAATGCTAGGGCCAGGGAACCCAGTGCCTCTCACAGGCTGGACCAGTGCTCTATGACTTAGCTGCACCCTGTAAGCTTGGGGGTGTGTGTATGTGTGTATGTGTTGTGTATGTATGTGTGTATATTTATGCATGTGTGTATATGTGTGTATGCATGTGTATGTATATGCATGTGTGTGTGTGTGTGTGTGTGTGTGTGTGTGTGTATGTGAGTAGGGATTGAACCCAGAAGCATTCTACCTCTGAGCTACACCTCCAGCTCTTTTTAAATTTAATTTATTTTATTTTATTTTTAGGTACTGGGGATTGAACCCAGAGGCATTCTACTTCCAACCTACACCCCCAGCCCTATTTTTTTTTCCATACTGGAGATTGAACTCAGTGGCATTCTACCTCTGAGCCACAACCCCAGTCCTATTTTATTTTTATTTTTGAAACAGGGTCTCACCAGGTTGATGAAAGTCCCACTACTTGCTGAGGCTGTCCTTGAACCTGTACAATCCTCCTGTCTCAGCCTCCCAAGTACTGGGATTACAAGCGTGCATCACTATGCCCGGCTTCCTATTTTTTATTCTTTATTTTGAAACAGGGTCTCACTAAGTTGCAAAGGGCCTCACTAAGTTGCTGAGGCTGGCTGTGAACCTACGATCCACCTCTCTCAGCCTCCCAAGTACTGGGATTACAAGCGTGCATCACTATGCCCAGCTTCCTATTTTTTATTCTTTATTTTGAAACAGGGTCTCACTAAGTTGCAAAGGGCCTCACTAAGTTGCTGAGGCTGGCTGTGAACCTACGATCCACCTCTCTCAGCCTCCCAAGTACTGGGATTACAAGCGTGTGCCACCACGCTCGGCTTAATTTTTAATTTTGAAACAGGGTCTTGTGGAGTTGCTGAGGCTGGCCTCCAACCTGCAATCCTCTTGTCTCAGCCTCCCAATCCTACTAGGATTACAGGCATGCACCACCACGCCCGGCCAGGCTTGGTTTTCTTGTTCTCACTTTGCAGCAGGAGAGAGCTCCTCCCTCCGTGGCTGGGAAGCCGCAGAGCTGGGTTGGAGCCCACGGGCTGGGCGGCTGAGCTGCTGGGGCCACAGGGAAACTTGAGACTCTCTCTGCTCACTAGACAGAGCTCGGCAGGTGCTGGGGGAGGACGGCCTGGCTGCTGGCTCCTCCTCGGGCTGTAGAGGTGAGGTCTCTTGGACGTGGGCCTGGATCGCTTGTGGTGGCACAGGTGTCGATCAAGGCGGGGGGTGGCGGAGGCCAGGCCATCATTTCCCAAGGTTTGCTGGGCACAGGCCATGTGTGGACAGGTGTGGGGCTCCCAGAACACAGGGAGTTAGGGCCATGCCTGCCTGCGGCCACTCCTGCTCACTCGGAAACCCAACCCAGGTGGACCCCAGAGGGCAGAATACAAGGTGGCTGGTGGTCATGGGTGTGTATGCGAGTGTGTGTGTGTGTGTGTGTGTGTGTGTGTGTGCGTGTGTGTACTGGGGATGGAACTCAGGGGCATTCTGCCTCTGAGCCATACCCCCAGCCCTATTTTATTTTTATTTTTGAAACAGGGTCTCACCAGGTTGATGAGGGTCTCATTACTTGCTGAGGCTGTCTTTGAACCTGCACAATCTTCCTGTCTCAGCCTCCCAAGTACTGGGGTCACAAGTGTGTGCCACTACACCCGGCTATTTACATTTTATCTTTTAACTTTTATTCTTTTGGTGCTACTGGGGATTGAACCTAGAGGCATTCTACCTCTGAGCTACATCCCCAGTCCTTTTTTATTTTTTGTTTTGAAACAGAGTCTTGCTAGGTTACTGAGAGACTCCTGCCTCAGCCCTCCCGGGAAGGATGGGCCCCACAACATCCTTGGCCACAAGTTCACACCTAACTCATCCTCTTCCTCGTCTTTATCTTTTTCCTTTCTTTCTTTTTTTTTTCCATGCTGTTTCTTCTCTGATGTGAGCTGAATTGTGTTAAGTAGAAGCCCTCCTCCTTGGTGCCTCAGAAAGCGGCTTTCTATGCAAACAGACAACGTGAGGTCATACTAGAATGGCGGGGCCCTCACCGAGATACGCCGGTAACGTTATTTTATAGAGAAGAGTCAGGCAGATGGAGAAAGCCTCGCCTAGACCCAGACCCCGAGAAGACACCGTGTGCCCAAGGAGGCCAGACTGGAATGTGCGCCAAGGAAAGCCCCGGACGGCCCTCGACACCAGAAGCCGGAGAGACACTGAATGTTCTAGATCCTTCTTCCTCTGAGTCCCCTGGAAAAACCAACTCACCAGCACCTGGACCTCGGGCTTCTGTCCCCAAGCTGTGTGGAGATGTCCTGCAGTTGTAAGCCACCGTGTGTATGGCAGTCCCAGGAAACTAACAGACTCGAAAGGTTTTTTGCTTTCTCTTACGCGCTCTTCTGTCTTTCTCCTCCCTCTCCCCCTCTCCAGGAAGGGCACTATTTACACGCCAGCGGGGCGAGTGCGTTCGGCTCCCTCTCGGGTGTTTCTGGAGGTGCCGCCCAGCCCGGCCCTCGTGCTCTGTGGCGGTGGCCAGCGCAGCTTCTGCCAGGCGGGCTGACGGGGACACGTGTGCCATCCTAAAAGATAACGGATCCGTGGAGGCCGTGTTGGAACTCCTGGAGCTCTCTCACGTATCAGCAGGTGTTTTAGCATCTGATTCAGGAGCAGCTGGAGGCGAGCTCTTTGCTTCTGTGAGCGGGTCTTTCCACACACACAGACCGGGTGGAAGGAGAGCCCGTGAGCTTCAGCACCGGCCCGGGCTCTCGGCTGAGTGCAGCTCTGAGTGTGAGGCTGTTAACACTGCCCCACAGCCAAGAGGGAGCGGGCATGGGTGAAGTCCTTCCAACAGCCTCTTGTTCCTCAAGAAAGTCCATCTGAGCTGGGGGCATGCTTGTAATCCCAGTACTTGGGAGCCTGAGACTGGAGGATCTGGGTTCACAGCCAGCCTCAGCTACTTAGTGAGGCCCTCCACAACTTACTGAGACCTTGTTTCAAAGTAAAGAATTTAAAAAATGGGCTGGGGGTGTAGCTCGGAGGTAGAATGCCCCTGGGTTCCATCCCCAGTATCGCAAAAAGAAAAAAAAAGAAAGTCCATCCTTCCTAGAGGTGAGGACCTGGGCCAGTCCCCTCTGGACCCCACGTCCTGTGGGAGCTGCCCCTCCCATGCTCCTCACCGTCCTCCAGCCTCACAATGAGGAGAAGTCGATCTCAATCTCGAACCCTCAGGCCCCCCCTGGAGGCCCCAGCTTGGCCTGGCGCTTGGGGAAGCCACTGGTCACCACTGGGAGGACCGGGCAGGGATGATAGAGGAGGCAGCTGGCTTTGGCTTGTCGTTTTCAATCAATAGACCTGAGCACAGTAGTGCCTGCCTGTAATCCCAGTACTTGGGAGGCTGAGACAAGAAGATCACAGGTTCAAGGTCAGCCTCAGCAACATACTGAGACCCTCAGTGACTTAGCGAGACCCTGCTTCAAAATGAAATAGGGCTGGGGGTATAGCTTGGAGGTAGAATTCTCCTGGGTTCAATCCCTATTACCAAAAAATTAAAGAGGAGGAGGAGGAGGAGGAGGAGGAGGGGGGGGGAGGAGGGGGAGGAGGAGGGGGAGGAAAAAGAAAGGAGAGAACGACTGACAGCATTGTATGTTTTTATCATTTGTGTGGTGTGTGTGTGTGTGTGTGTGTGTGTGTGTGTGTGTGTGTGTGTGTTACTGGGGATTGAACCCAGGAGCATTCTACCTCTAGGCCACACCCCCAACCCTATTGTATTCTTTTAGAAACAAGAGTTCACTAAGTTGCAGAGGGCCTCACTAAGTTACTGAAGCTGACCTTAAATCTGCAACCCTTCTGTCTCAGCCTCCCAAGAACTGGGATTACAAGTGTGTGCCACTACATCTGGCTTGTTGTTTTTATCATTTTTAAATATTCCCCAAGCCAGGTCTGGTGGCATACACCTGTAATCCCAGTACTTGGGAGGCTGAGGCAGGAGGATTGCAGGTTCAAGGACAGCCTCAGCAAGTAGTGAGACTCATCGACCTAGTGAGACCCTGTTTCAAAATAAAAATCAAATAGGGCTGGGGGTGGAGCTCGGAGGTAGGACGCCCCTGGGTTCAACCCCCTGTACCAACAACAGCAACATTCCCCCAAACATTTTCCTCCAGACCCCTTCCCATCTTTCAGGTCTTTAGGGCTGTAGGTAGCCAGGTCGTGTTGAGTCAAGTTTCCCTGCGATGATTTGTGCCATGTTGGGTACGAGGGTGTCCTGCCCTCTCTCCACCCGGGGCCGTCCCTCCATCCACCCACGGGGCCCCAAGCGGCCGGCAGCTGACCAGGCCAGGATGGGACCTGCGGCAACCCTGATGCAGACGTGAGGGTCCTGGGCACAAGTTCCTGCAGCTGCCTTTACCCTGAATCCGCCCTTGGTTTGCACGAGGGTCCCGCGAGCACCAGTAAACAGCACTGGCGCCCCCTGGTGGCCACCGGGGCACCCTCGTCCCCAACACAGGTGCCGCTCCCATCTCACCAAAGGGACCCCTCGTTGAAGATAAATGGGGGCCAGAGACGTTTATTAAAAGGCAAGTCTCAGCGGGGATTTTGATGCGGGAAAACATCTCGTGCCATTGATTGTCTCCAAAAGCTGTGTAAAAACCAGAAGGACTGGTGGGCAGATTTCTTCCCTAGGTTCCTGACCCTGGGACTTGGGGCTTGGCTTCCAGATTGCTGAAAATGAAGGTTTAAGACTGGGATGAACAAACACAGCCCAAATGTAAACCACCGGAGAGAAGGCGGAGTTTCAAGTGCGATGGAAGCCGAGGTGCGGATCAGTTGCTCTGCTCTGCTCAGATCCGGCTCCGATGGGGCTCAGATCCGGGCTGTAGCCCGCTCCCCGAGGGCGGATTGCGCCCCTTCCCCCGAGCCAGCGCCACCCTGGGGAGCGCACCCCTGCAGGCCCTTGGGGTGGCCGGTTCTTGCTTCTGCCCTGCATCCCGAGGCGGGGCAGGAGGAGTCGGGCGCTGGGCATCCCGCCGCTAGGTGGCCCCAGTACAGAGGGACAGAGTGCGGCAGGCCGGCACCTGGGCTCCGGCCAGCCAGGTGGGCTCGCCTGCATGCAGGAGACTGGCTGCCGAAGCATCCGCTAACCCGGTGTGGAAACGTGGCCTCCCGCACTTCCCAGCTGCCCAGCCCGCTGTCAACACCTGGGGGGGAAGAGAGGATCCGTCTGCACAATCAGCTGAAGCCAGCCAGGTAGGAAGCTGGGCCCTGGGGGCCCAGGTAAAAATTGCAACAGCTGCTGCTCCTCCGCCAAAGTGAATTTGTAAATGAGTCACTTTGGTAGCAGGCACAGGGAGGGAGAAAAGCATGCGGCCTTTTTTTTGGGGGGGGGGGGGTAAATGGCTAGAAAATAACATCCATGGAGGAGCAAACACAGAGAAGGCAGGGGCTCCATTCCATTCCATCCTCCGTCTGCCCGCTGGCTGCTCTGCGGCCCCAGACTTTGTCCTCTGTAGCCAAGGACGGAGCAGTGGGTGGGAGGGGGCAGCTGTGGAGGCCGCTGGGCAGGAAAGCTCTGGAAGAAAAGGGAGAAGGGTCCAGTTCTGCCACCGCAGCTGGTCCCGGGCCAGGCTGTCCCTGCACCCCCCATGGCAGCCATAACCGGACGAAGGAGAGACAGTGCGGGTGGAGACCCCGGGGGCTCCCCAGGGGGACTCTGGCCAGAGACATGGCTGCACAGGTGGCCCCGCCGAGCCCCAGGCCCCCCGATGGTGCATGGCCAAACCTTGACCACAGCTCAGCTGACCTGAAGGCGTCTCCCCCTCCCCGAAATGCTTTCCCTGCCAGCACCACGGGGGGCAAGGACTCCCACCCTCCTCCATGGGGGTCAAGGTGCTGAGTGCCTCCCTCATCCATGCTGGCCCCTGAGTGGGGCTGGCCAGACCTGGGCTGACCACTTGCCTACAGGGACACGTCATGAGCGACTGAATCCTAGAGGTCGGGACGCCAAGCCGCCTCCAGCAGTGCACACAGGACAGTCCCCAACAGAGCGGTCCACGCGCAGCGCCACTAGTGCGGGGCTGAGGGACCTGCTTCCCTCTGTGTTGACACACAGCGCACCCAGAGACGGGGCTCTGTCCACCAGTGCCAAGCTTTGGTGTAGCCACCTTTTTATGTCATTTATTTGCTTGTCTTTGGGCACTGGGGATTGAACTCAGGGGCATTCTACCTCTGAGCTATACCTCCTGCCCCACCTTTTTTAATTTTTTTTTTTTTGTTTGTTGTTGTTTTGAAACAGGATTTCGCTAGGTTGCTAAAAGTCTTACTAGTTGTTGAGGCTCGTCTCAAACATGTGATCTTCCCGTCTCAGCCTCCCAAGTACTGGGATTATAGGCATGTACCACCATGCCTGGCTCCTCCCTTTAAATTTTTTTTTTTTTTTTTTTTTTTTTTGAGCCGGGCGTGGTGGCGCATGCTTGTAATCCCAGCATTCGGGAGGCTGAGACCGGAGGATCCGGGTTCGCGGCCAGCCTCAGCTACCTAGTGAGGCACTCCGCAACTTAGTGAGACCCGGTTTCAAAATAAAGAATAAAAAAATAGGGCTGGGGGTGGAGATCGGAGGTAGAGGCGGTACTGGAGCAAATCCAGTGTGAAGGTGTCTGGTGAAAGGACAAACGCAGACGCACTCGTCAATGGGGCCGACCCCAGCCGGGCCAGGCGGCAGCTCTGTGCTGAGGTCCAAAACGGCAGCGGAGAGCAGCTTTTCCGGGTCACCCCACCCAGGAGCTGGCAGGGGCTGGCCACCTCTGCGTCCTCCCCCTGTGTGGCGTGTCTGTGTGGGCCTCACCCTAGAGGTCAGGAGCTCCTTCACTACCCCAGGAGATCGGGGAAACCTGATGTGGAACATGCCGAGGTCAGTGCAGCTCTGGTGTGCATGCGTGTTACACTCAGGGACACGTGTGTGTGCACATGTGCAGGGGCCCTTCTTGACTTGGCGGTGCTGGGAATTGAACCCGGGCCCCGTGCATGCTGGGCACGCATTCACCACTGCGCTGCGCCCCAGACATCCCAGAAACGAGGATGAGCGCTTCTAGCCTGGCGGGAAGGCACGCTGGCCGTGCGGTGTGTTTTAAGAGGGCCTGGATTGCAGGCCAGACCGGAGCAGGTGTGGCGTTATCAGTTAATTCACCTCCGTGCTGCTTTCCAGGCTTGCAAGCACTGTCCCGGGCCCCGGGAGGACCTGGCTGAACCACTCAAGGCATGGAGCACGTCAGTGTCTTCAACAGTTGGAAAGCAATGGAACTAGCAGGGCTCCTCCGCCAAGAGGACGTCCACCCCTTGATCACGGCACTGGACAGCATGGGCGCCATTCACCGGGGCCTCCAGGCCCGGAGGGCTGCAACAGGACGCTGTGGCCAAGGGCACCCTGGCTAACCGAAGGCAGTCTTGCTCAGAGGTGCTCAAGGGTGTCCTGGTGCAGAGCTGAGTCCTCTGCTTTGAAATCGTCAGGAGGCAGGTGACACACTCGCTTCCCTGGGATGCATCGCCAGGATTCTGCCTGGCTGCCCAGCTCTGGGAGGGACACAGTGGGACCAAGGGGGTCCGGAGGTGCACCCCTCATCCTAACCAAGCCATCTGCTAAGTGTGATCTCACCCGCTGCGCACAGGAGAAACGGCGGAGCCTGTGGTGCCCCGGGGTGGGGCCACCATCCTGGAGCTGGGTGCACCCCCTCCCAGGGGAGGGAAGGGAAGGGACAGCCACTGGGGTGGGCACTTGGGGAGGATGGCCAGACCTCGCCTCCCCGCCACAGGAGCCAGCTCAGATCCCTCCGGACCTCCCCCATCTTGGAATATATGGCGGATATTTTAGGGTGAGGGGCACCCCCCTTTTGTTAGATGTTAATCAGGCGTGATCCTGTTAAATATTTTAGATTGCCTTTTGAGGGTGATATTTTAAAGAACCATGCGAGGAAGAGAAGAACATGGGGAAGCATAAATTTTTAAAATTCATTCTCTCTATGTAATAATTCTACGAGGCATTTATTACCGCTTAGCTCTGAGGCCAGCCAGTCAGCGAGCGTCTTTCTCGTGGCCAATTACTCCTGTGCTCTGGGCCCCAGGACCACCCATCTGCGGTCTTGGTCTCTGCTGCTGATGTGGACGGTAGCGGTACTGTCTGACTGAGCGACGAGAAGCAGCTTGGGCTAAAAGCAGAAGAGACCGGCTTTGTGTTTCAGCTCCCTCGACTGGCTCTCTTTGAATTATATGGATGCTCTAATTTGGTGGAGGGGGGGCCCATCAAAGCACAGACACACACACACACACACATGCACACACAGGACATGTGGGCTGGAACGCATGTACACACACACATACATACACACACACATGCACACACAGGACATGTGGGCTGGAATGCATGTACACACACACACACACCACACTGTCATTTCACTCTCAGGTGCTTCCTTTAGGACCCAAGCTGCTATAAAGAGTTCTAGGCAGCCGGGCGTGGTGGCACACGCTTGCAATCCCAGCATTTGAGAGGCTGAGACTGGAGGATCCGGGTTCGTGGCCAGCCTCAACTACCTAGTGAGGCCCTCCACAACTTAGTGAGACCCTGTTTCAAAATAAAGAATAAAAAGTAGGGCTGGGGGTATAGCTCAGAGGTAGAATGCCCCTGAGTTCAATCCCCAGTACCACACACACACAAAAAAAAGAGTTCTAGGCTAGGACAGAAAGCCAAGAATCAGGAGGGAAGCCGGGCATGCCGTGGCATGCTGGGGTATGCCTGTAATCCCAGTACTTAAGAGGCAAAAACATGAGGATCTCAGGTTCATGCCTGGCCAGCCTTGGCAACTTGGCGAGACCTTCGGCAACTTCATGAGACCCAGTTTCAAAATAAAAAGGGTAAGCCGGGCGTGGTAGCGCATGCTTGTAATCTCAGTACTTGGGAGGCTGAGACAGGAGGATCTGGATTCACAGCCAGCCTCAGCTATTTAGTGAGGCCCTCTGCAACTTAGTGAGACCCTGTTTCAAAATAAAGAATAAAAAATAGGACTAGGGGTATAGCTCAGAGGTAGAATGCCCCTGGGTTCCATTCCCAGTACCACACACCAAAAAAGGGGGTTTGGGAGTGTAGCTTAGAGGTGGAATGTACCCATGTTCAATTCCCAGCCCCCGAAAAGAAAAAGAAAAAAAAAAACAGAAATCAAGAGGAGGGATTATTTATTTCTGGCCTGGTGTCCTGTGCAGGGGCCACCCCAGCCTCCCTGTCTTCTGCTGGGAGGGAGGCTGTGGAGCCTGGAGGTTTTGAGGCTCACCCCACCTCAGAAGCAAGTGAGGCTGACAGACAAGGGAGGCCCTGGGGTGGATACGCCCCAGCCGCAGGCCTGACCCAGCTCCTCCTGCCCAACCCCTACCCTGACTGGCCCCACCCCCCGGGCCATAGTGTCCTTTGTGCCCTGACACCCAGTCTCCCAGCCTCTCTCCTTGCTTTACCTACAACCGTCTATGGTGGCGCATGCTTGTAATCCCAGTACTTGGGAGGCTGAGACAGGAAGATCGCAAGTTCGAAGCCAGCCTCAGCTACTTAGTGAGGGTCTCAGAAACTTAGTGAAATCCTATTTCTAAAAAAAAATATGAAATAGGTCTGGGGGTGTACCACAAAGGTAGAAGGCCCCTGGATTCCATCCCCAGTACCACACACACACACACACACACACACACACACACACGCACACACACACCTCCCATTGTTTAATTATTTCCATGGGCTGGCATATCAATTAAAACAGTGGGCACCTAATGGGATCCCCAGGATCAGGTCCTCGTACCCCAGCGTCAGGTGCCACCTCTGAGCAGAGGGCGCTGCGATTGTCAAGCTAGTCAGTTCCAAGCTGCTGCCCGCCTGCTTAGCCTGTCCCAAGGAACCCAAGGACAGCTAGGGACAGCCTCCCCGGCCCTTCCTCTTGCTCCCGGCCCCCTGAGCACACGCTGTGGTCTCCCTGTGGCCGGTGGCTGCATTTCTAGGGCCTGTGGGTGTGACAGTCTTCTTGTGAGCATCCTCTTGTCTCTGTGACCCTGTGACTGTTCACAGTGCCCCTCCCAGCACAGACGTGGGGCCCTGCCACAGGCCCAGGAAGATCCTGTAGGTGGGGCTGAGGCTGGGGAAAGGCAGAGGGGGCTGCCAACATTACACCCCAGGGCCTTTGCACCTCCCCTTCCTCAGAGCAGACAGGGGAGCGCATCAGAAAGGTCAAGGGGTCACTGCTTTCCAGAGGAGAAACCCAGGTGTCTCCACCTCCCTTTTTTTTTTTTTTTTTTTTTTTTTTTTGCAGTACTGGGGATTGAACCGGTGCATTCTACCATTCTACCTCTGAGCTATACCCTTTTTAATTCTTTATTTTGAAACAGGTTCTCACTAAGTTGCAGAGGGCCTCACTAAGTAGCTAAGGCTGGCTGAAAACCTGTATCCTCCTGTCTCAGCCTCTCGAGTACTGGGATGACAAGTGTGCACCACCATGCCCGGCTCCGCCTCTCTCTTGCCACTCACTCCCCCGTCCCACGCAGCACACCTCTGCAAGTGTCCTGTGGTCACCACTGGAACAGAGGCCCACAGGCTCATGGCTTAAGAAACAAATAAATTCTCTCTGGGTCCTGGGGGCCCAGGATGGAGTTTTTTGTTTTGTTTTGCGGTACTGGGGATTGAACCCAGGGGCATTCTACCTCCGAGCTACACCCCCAGTCCTGTTTTTATTCTTTATTTTTGAAACAGGGTCTCACAAAGTTGCAGAGAGTCTCACTAAGTAGGTGAGGCTGGCCTCAAACCCAGATCCTCCAGTCTCAGCCTCCCAAGTATTGGGATTACAAGTGTGCACCACCACACCCAGCAGGATGTGAGTGAGCTGCAGCCCTCACTTGAGGAAGCCGGGTCCCAGGGAATTGAGTTCCTGGGGTTATCTGGCCACTAAATGGGGCGGCCAGGAAGAAAGGCAGGTGTGTCAGCAGACGTGGTGGCGCATGCCTGTAATCCCAGTATGTAAGAGGCTGAGACAGGAGGATGGCAGGTTGGAGGCCAACCTCAGAAACTTAGCAAGACCCTATTTCAAAATAAAATAAATAAGTAAAAGGGCTGGAGGTGCAACTCAGAGGTAGAATGTCCCTGAGTTCAATCCCCAGCACCACCACCACCACAACAACAAAAGGCAGGTTTATCTGAGCACAGGGAGCCCCAGGACCTGGGCCCGGGTGCAGGGAGTCTCTCAGGCTTCAAGGTCCCACGAGCAGAATGGACACGGATGGGTGTGGGAAGGCTGACCAGCCAGGGCAGGTGTCCTCAGGAGAGCTCTCAGCCCCTAAGACATCTGGGGAAGGGACAGGCTGAGTACGTGCCACTTGTCCACCTCATGCCAGAGGACCTCAGGATTGAAGGTGGTCTCCGGGAGCCCAAGGTCTGGGAAGATCAGTTTGCCCAAACTCACACCAAAGCCACACGAGAGGGTGAGGAGGATGTGACTGCAGGTCTGGGGCTGGTGCTCACCGCCCATCCCGGGGAAGGGGCTCCTGCAGGCCTGCCGGGACCTCTGAACACCTCCTCAGACACCACGGAGCTTTGCTAACTACGGGACCGCCGTCAGACGTCCCGCAGCAGCCGACCTCGGTGCCCCCGGCCCAGGTCTTCTTCCCACACCAGCCTTTCCAGGGGGATTTGATTTTCTCTGAATGAAAACCCATTTGCCGCCTGCACTGCGTCAGGAGCTGGGCTCCCGAACTTCAAAGGCGCCCTGCCTGCCTGCCTGACCCCGGGGCCGCACACCTCTCCTCCGCAGCTGCGGCTTCTCCTTTTTAATTTAAACTTTAATTTGGCAACGCTAAATGAAGTGAATGTCAAGAGGGAGGTTTTCTACCTCCCAAAAAGGTCAGTGGAGGCTGTTGATGGCGCCTCGGGCGGGAGAGCAGGGAAGACTCACCACACGTCCTCCAAGTTCAGGACTAACCAGCCAGCCAGCCAGCCAGCCATCGGCACCTGGGGTCCTGAGATTGTGAAGATGAAAAGTCCCCAAGCACCGTGTCCTGCTCCACCCACAGAGAGCCTGCACCTTCACCAGCGCCTACTTCAGGAGAGTCAGCAAAGACAGGCGCGCAGGTAAGTCCCCCTCCCCCCGCACCTCCACCTGATCTGTGGCCCAGGTGAACCAGGTGGAGGCACTTGTGCTGCGTCTGTTCTGGTGGTTTCGGGTGGAGGAGCAGGTCATTCGCAAAGGGCCTTTCATCCCAGTAGCGGTCTGGGAAGCTTTGCAATGGGGAACTCCTAGTGCAAGCGAGGTTTGGTTTTGCAGGCAATGGGGAGGGGGTTCATGGTAGGGCAGGCTCTCAAAGCAGAAATAAAGGCCACACCCTGGCCCAGGGGCTGGGGGTGTGGTAGAACATGTTCACCGGAAGAGGAAGCAAAGCTCTCCCCACCCCCCAGGCAGGTCAGAGTGTGGTGGGATTAAAAGTTGCTCCAGCATTAACTTCCAAAATGTAAAAAGCAGTCGGAGTCTGGGTACTGCACAGGCGCTGAGGCTGGGAGGGGCGGCAGCTGTTACGCTGCAGAGCGCCCCCTCTCCTCTCTGCCTTTTGTCCTAATGTTTACCCAAAGTAAAGCCTTTAGCCTTAAAAATATGTAGAGACAACTGAAAACTCTAAGATCACAGTGACTCTTCCTGGTGCATTTCACAGCCATAAAGAGAGCAAAAGCTTTAAGCCTGGCTCTTAGAGATCACACACAACTACACTGGCTGAAATTTGTGCCTCTATTTCCCTCCTATTTTTTTGGACCTGGAAAGGTAAACTCCGTGTGCTGCTTCAAAGCCCCCATAGTTGATGAGCAACCAATACAGCCCAAGACAATAGGTATGAAAGCAAGGTAGATCACTGACCCCTGCACTTAGTAAGCACATTGTCCAGAGACAAAGAGGCACCACCCGGCTAAGAAATAAGTTAGTAGCCCGTTGCCTTGGTAATGCTGATAAGAAAGTGCCAATATGAAGACTGTATTTAAAGGCTGGGGTCTGAGGGGGAGGGGGAGAGTTCCATTCTCGGGCTCTCCAGCGTGTCTGCCAGGCACACTGCTTTTTTTCTCTTCCCTTTCTATTTCCTACTGACTTTGTAATAAAGGTTTTTGTTGATGCTACAACCAAGCTGTCTTTCGTTTTAATTTCCCAATTCAATGTATTTTATTTGAATCGAGGAAAAGAGCCCCCAAGGCCGTTACAACCACAACAAGAGGACCTGAGTGTCTTCCGGAGAAAGGACTAAAGCAATGGCCGATAGCTCAACCTCCCCAGCACAAGCGTCTCTTGCTCCTCCCCGCGGCCTCGGTTTCTAGGTCTCTCCCTCTCCTGCCTCCCTTCTCCCCCACCCCGGCCTCGCCTGGCATTGCTGTCTGGTCCACAGGCACGATGGAGTCCTGCTGGAACCATGGGAACCAGGCTCAGAGAGGTCAGGGACGTGCGCAAGGCCGCACAGCCTGCTGGACGCCAGGCTGGGTGCTCACAGCCCCCGCTCAGTCTTCTACGGCTCCCTTGGGAGTTGCTTGTGTTGCCAAAACTGGGACGGAGCTGCAGGGAAACTTTTGTTTTCACAGGGAGCTGGGTCTTTTATTGTTTTTGCGGTACTGGGGATTGAACTAAGGGGCATTCTACCTCCGAGCTATACCCCCAGTCCTATTTTTTATTCTTTATTTTGAAACAGGGTCTCACTAAGTTGCAGAGTGCCTCACTAGGTAGCTGAGGCTGGCCGCGAACCCGGATCCTCTGGTCCAGCCTCCCAAGTACTGGGATTACAAGCGTGCGCCACCACACCCGGCTTGAGCTAGGTCTTTTAGATGTGCAATAAGAAAGCATCTGCATTTTAATATTTTCCTACCCACGTTGGAGGAAATGATGCAATCCATCACACACACACACACACACACACACACACACACACACACACACACACACGGCGCTGTGCTGAATATGCTGTCCTCTCCCTGGTGATTAGGGCAGGTTCGTGGGGGGCAGTGACAGCCTCTCCCCAGCTGTGTCTGTGCCTCCCAGGGAAGGTAGAGGTCTCGGGAACCTGAGTCGCTGTGGGGGACGGGGTTTAGGCTGGAGGATCCCAGAGGGGCTCCAATGGCTGCCCTGGGGGTAGACAGAAACAGATGGACGGGGTCAGGTCGCCAGCAGGGATTAAGATTCCCGGGATAAAAGCCTGAGGAAGAGGGGAAGAGAGGAAGAGGAGCCAGGTCACGGCCTTTAGGCCACATCTGGAATCAGTCCTGCAGGGTGGCTGGGCTTGGGCCATATGGAGCCAGATGTGCCCCTTCTGATACACAGGGAGGCTCGGCTAGCTGGGGGGTGGATTAAAGGCGGCTCCCAGCTGCCCGGGGTGGCTGGACCTTCCTCCAGCCCTACCCATTACCTGGGCTCTCTCCTGGGACCCACGGCGCCTCCATGGGAGGCAGTGCTGTCCAGCGGCGTGTGAGCCCACCACCTAGCAGGCTGTGGGACCTTAGGGAGTCACAATCTACCCATTGCCTCAGTTTCCTCATCCGTAAAATGGGAAGAACGGGAGCAGTGCTGGTCTCTGAGGCCTGGCTTGTTCCTGTCTGCATGGCCGGATGGCCGTTTCATGGTCCCAGGATTTCCTTCTAGTCCCTACAGGGGTAGTGTGTGTGCCCAGGCGGCTGCTGGAGCACAGCCAGGCCCTGGGAGGGCTGCCCTTCCCCTTCTGTCTGCTCCCCAGACTGGCTACCACGCCGTCCAGCTCCAGCCCCGCTGTCCTCTCCACGGCCCCACACCAGCAAGGTTACATTACATTCTGTAATGTGTCAATTTCTTGATTATTTTTTAATTTTTTTTTTTTTTTGTGGTACTGGGGATTGAACTCAGGGGCATTCTATCTCTGAGCTATACCCCCAGCCCTATTTTTTATTCTTTATTTTGAAACAGGGTCTCACTAAGTTGTGGAGTGCCTCACTGGGTAGCCGAGGCTGGCTGCGAATCCAGATCCTCCAGTCTCAGCCTCCTGAATGCTGGGATTACAAGCGTGCGCCACCACACCCGGCTCATGTGTCAATTTCTTGATTTTTTTTTCGTCCATTGATCACATACCTGCACCCCTAGAATAGTGGGAACAGTGGATTCTCCTTTCCCAGGTGGTGGGGTCCTGTGGAGGCCCGAGACGGGCCTCTCAAGCCCGTGGGTAGAGTCACCGGGGGCCAGGACTTGGGGAGGAGCAGAGAGGGCCCACACGGGGACCCACAATGGCTACAGAGTCTTTTCTCTCAGTACCTGCCAGGGATCGGCTCCAGGATGCACCTCTCCAACACACACACACACACACACACACACACACACACACACACGATACGAAAATCGCCAAGTGCTCATGTCCACGGTACAAAGGATGCCGTGTTTTGCATATATAACCCCCACACACCTGCATGCTGTAGACCATCTCTAGATTATTTCCGACATCTAGTGCAGTGTAAGTGCAGGCCTTGCGCTGTGATGTTTGCAGAATAACAAGGGAAAAGCTGTTCGCGTGCGCTACAATCTTTGTCTGATGCTTTCGATCCTCGGTTGGTGGGATCTGTGGGTGTAGATTGCAATACGGAGGGCCAACTGTACTGGGTAAAACTGCTCTCAGACCCCCAGGGCGAGTAAAGGGGCGTCTTACGTGAAATGGTTACCAGCGTAGTCCTTTTGCTTCCACAGAACACATGAACACGTATCTCTCGATACAGATCTCTATGTAGATACCTATTCTTCCTCACGGACGGACCCTGGGAAGCTTGCAGGGCATGCTTCATCGACTTGAGGCTCGGCCAGCTCAGAGGTGCATGGAGCACTTCTCCGGTGCTCGGCTCTGTGCTGGGGGTCGATTGGAAGAGAAGCCAGAGAGAAGCCATCCACTGCTCACACAAAAGCATCGGGGAGGTGGGAGCCAGCTTTGCAGCGCAGCCTGGATGGTGGTAGTCAGTCCTGGGGGTTAAAAGTCCTCCTAGTACAGCCCTCTGCCAGGCCTGGGGCTCCGGGAGGAGGGCACACAGCAGCCTGTAGCAGGGAGGAGCCAGCAAGGTCCTGCCGCCCAGGCGAGTATGCCGGCCGCCTGGCAGCTAGAGAGCCACTTGCCCCTTTGACACATCCCGAGCAATGCCTCCCCTGTACACTGCTTTGGGGGGATTCTCACTCCATGTTTAACCTGGGCTTCACTCTGAGGGGGTAGAGAGGGTTGGCTGATTCATTTTCCAAGTGAGCTGCCAGAAACCAAAGTCCAAGAATGGGATGGAGTGGGTGGGAGGGGGTCTCCAGCCAGGGTGTGCACAGGGCAGGACCCCAGGGGTCCACAGGGCATGGGACCCCGCAGGGAGTCTCCTCAAATAGTCAAATCTGGCCACTTGCTGGTTGAGCCTCTCTCTCCGAAGAGCATGTGCCTCAGTTTCCTAGATGTGAAATGGAGCTGGTCATTGTACCTATCTCGTTGAGTCTCTGGAAGGATTAAATAAAATCACCAGGGTAGAGCCAGGCATGGTGGTGCACGCTTGTAATCCCAGTACTTGGGAGGCTGAGACAAGAGGATCTTGGTTTGCAGCCAGCCTCAGCTACTTAGTGAGGCACCCTGCAACTTAGTGAGACCTGGTTTCAAAATAAAGAATAAAAATAGGGCTGGGGGTGTAGCTCGGAGGTAGAATGCCCCTGGGTTCAATCTCCAGTACCACAAAATAAATAAGTAAAATGAGTCACCAGAGTAAAATGTCTAAAAGGCCCCTGGTGCATGCAGAAGCCATCAGTGAGTCTAGCCATTGTCATAAAAGCTGCAGCTGGGCCCACCAGCCTCAGCCACCACCCCACTCCCACCCTCCATGCAATGGCGGCAGGTGGACCCCTCAACCTTTACACAGACCCCAGAGACCTTCAGACCGTCACTCCGGGCTCTGTTTTGCAGGAGCCCAGGTATTTTGCTAGGATTCTGTGAGAATCTTGACAGGCACAAGGGAACGTACGAGGGCCCAACAGGACAGTCCAACCCCTGACCCCTCTGCAATGGCTTCCTACCCAGTGGCCACACACCTGCTGAGGGACCTGGGACACCATTCAACCTGGCCGATCCTGGCCCAGTGGACTTCCCGTCTTTGTCAGTGAACAAAGGCACCTCCCTGCCTCTGCATCCCTGGACTATAGGACTGGGGCAGAGGAATGAAACCACAGGATTCCCAGTCACTGGGCGGTGACACCACACTCTCCCCTTAGTTGCTTCTGGTCCTTGTGGGTCGAGCCAGCCAGGAGGACAGGAAGACAATTTCCTGAGGCACTGCAGCCTCATTTCTTTTTCCAACACCAAAGCCCACGCACAGCACTGCACAGGCCCAGAGCGGGCTCTCTGCTGGGGCACGAAGGCTGCCAGAGCGGGGACCGCAGGGGTGTGACCCAGGGCCCAGCTCACCTTTTCCTGCGAGCTGTCTGCCATCTCAGGACCCAGGAGCTTCTGCAAGTCTGTGCTCCCAACCCCGCCTTCCCCAGGGGAGGGGGCTCTGGACCTTGGCCAGCTTTGGGGGGAGGGGATCTAGAAAAGTCAGACCGTCTGAGACGCCTGTGACCAGGGTTATACAGCTCCCCAGACCCCCCTCCACCCACCACCCCCTCCCTGGAGGCCCGGGGCTTGGGGGATCTACTGCTTTGGGATCCACTGGAGAGTAATCTAGGGAGAAGGCAAGTCCTGCTCAGGACTTGGGGAGAGGATGAGGTGGGAGGGGTTCAGAAGCATGGGCGGAGGGGAGAAGCAAGTGGGGCGGGTGCATCCTTGGACGCATCCTTAGCACTCTTTCTTCAGTCTCCATCCTAGGATGGCCCCAGTTCGGGACTCAGAGGTGCCCTCGGGTTGGACACACCAGGCCCTGTCCCAGTGGTTGCACGCACCCATCCCCCACAGCCCAACCTCGGGGAAGTGTCCAGGCCTGGGACTCGGGGTGACTGGCGACCCCTTCTCCCAGGGAGAGAAGCTTGGGACTCCCCGTTTCACCCCAGAGGCCCAGCATTCCCTAGGTCTACCAAGCGAAGAAGGGAGAGCAGGAAGGCCTGTGTGTTTTACCACATACAACCAGAAAGAAAAAGAAAAGAGAAACGTAAACACCTGGGAATGAGCGAGGTTAGCGCTTCCCTCGGAGCTGTAGCCGGGAACGGGTAGGGGAGAAGAGGGGCAGGAACTCCCAACCACATCCCCCTCCCCACAGAGTGGGGTTCCCTCTTTGCTTGCCCCACTGCCCTGGGCCTCCCCCAGACATCTGGACCCAGCGAGACTTCATCTCAGACAAATCTTTAGGCTCCTGGGTCCCTGTAACGGGAAAAACTTAACAATAGGAGAAACGCAGAAAGAGGGTTGCAGGGCCTGCCGGTCCCCTTCCTCGGCCAGGCAAAGACCTGCTCCTCTAAAAGGCGGGGTGCCCAAGCATCAGACAGAAACTGGTCACCCGAGGCCCATTTGGGAACCCCCTACAGAAATTAATCACCCCGACCTTTCTACTCGAGGCACCAAACAGAAAAAAACGCCCCTCCCTGGAATTCTTCAGACGAGGGTTGCTGCTTTCCTTCTGATGAACTGGGCGAGGAACCGGCTCCCTCCCCTAGCCCCTTCTTCCTCTTCGGCCCTCCTCCCCCGCCCTCCCGGCTTAATCAAAGACCTGAAGTCTCACTCCGCCAGACTCTGCGCTCAAAGGCCCGGGTTCGACTGCTCAGCTTCCTCCCCGGCGTTCCAACCCTCCGAATACACAGATTCATTTATTTATGTTTTTTTTTTTAATGTAGTAAATGGGCAGCTAAATGAATTGCAATTTGTAATTTCTATGGTTAATTTGGAATCTCGCTCTTGTTGGCTAATCCTGTTAGTTGGTGGCAAAACAAGGAGAAGCCCTTGTCAAAGCCGCAGTGATTCTAATAGGCATTTTATGTTAAATTACAGCGGCGGCCAGAACAAAAGGAGGAACTGGACTTCCTGGTCCCGCGGCCTGGACCCCAGGTCCTGGAGCTCGGAACCCCAGCCAGCCGGACTTGGAATTTAAGAAGCCCAGGGCAGCACCCCCTTTGTGTTTGCGAAGGCCCCCGGCTCCCAGAAAGCCAGCTCCACGCCCAGGCCTCCGGAGCAAGGCCTTGCTCCAACTCCAAGACCTGGGCTCCGGGGAGGCCGGTGACCTGGCCTCCTCTGTTCCCGCTCTTTCTTTTCTGCCTCCCGGTCCATCGCCCTTGTCCCGCCCCTTAGGAAGAAGCCACCTGGGGAGCGACATCCCTTCCCCCTCTCCAAGCCCCCAGCCGCCCACTCCCCACGTGACCATGGGGGTCTCCAGGCCGGGAAGCCTGGTTTCGGAGCCCCCCTAGATGGGAGGAGGAGCAGGAACGAGGTGTGGGGGGCGTCCCTCTGTCCTAGGGCGACCCTGCCGGCTCGGGGACACACGCTCTCCCAGGGACCGGAGCTGCCCCGCGCGCGGAGCTGGCGTGGGTGGCGGCGCCCTCCGGAGCGCGCGGCCGGGCTTGCTCGCTCGTCCTTGTCGCGCCTCGTCCTCGTCGCCTGCGCGGTGTTCCTCGTCCGCGGCGCCTGCTCGCGGTCGTCCCGGACAGTCCGATTGGGACTCTCGAGAAGGTGTCGCCGGGGAGCCCGGCGGGCGGGGTGGGAGGAGGGAGGAAGGGGACCCGGAGGAGCCGCGGCGCTGCTGCTGGGGGACTGCTATTTTGAAATGCGGCGGCGGCCCCTCCGGGGCGCAGGATACCGGGGTCAAGTGTCACTTCCTCTGGCAGTCAATCTCCAATATTCCTTGTAATGTTTTTAAATGGACGAATTCATTACACGGGGTCGTGTGAATGGGGAGAGGCCGCGAGCGCGGCGCGATCAATAGCGTCCACTAATGGTTCATTTTGCACAGCGGAGCGCGGGACCGTGGAGCCCGAGGAAGACCTGATCAATACTGCTTACCCTCCCCCCCACCCACGGGCTCGAAAAGGTCATTTAGGGAAGGTAGAAAAGTTCAGGCGCCCCCGATAAATCCTAATTGTCTCTCTTCTTTCCTTCTGACCCCGCCACTCTCCGCCCGGCTTTCAGATGCTGGGCTGCCACGCAGGTGGGCAGTCAAGGAGAAATCGATCCGGTGGAAGGCACACGCTCCGGGTCCCCCCTGCCCAGCGACGCGGGCCGGCCTGGTGTCCACTCGGGTGCCCACGTGCAGATCGGCACCGGGAAAGCCTGCCTCAGTGCTCCAAATAGAATGGGGGGGTCGAGTCATTGAAAATAAAAACAAAAACCCTGCCGCCCTCCCTCGTACTAAGGGGTGGAGCGTTAGGAATAGGTAAGAAGCTGCCCGTTCTTCACTGCAAGCATCAAGTGAAATTAAAAAGAAAAACACCCCCCTGGTCCCTTCCCACAGACCAGCAGCCCTCTGGGACTCCAGGGAGGCAGGCTGGGCACACACGGGGCTCCCCTGAGGGAGAGGCTCCCACCCAGCCCGGACTCTCTACGTCCTGAGGAAGCCAGCCCCACCTGGGAGGCTGAGCCCCTCTGCGCAGGTGGTCCTCCTGCTGGGCTTGACCGGGAAGCCGGGGGAACCGAATCCCGGGTAGTATCCTCTCTTAGATTTAAATGTGCTGGCTACAGATAACCTGGTGGAAGGAATTGCCTGGTGATATGCCAAGTCCCTGAGTTACTGAAAGGAGATGGCCTGCCCCTCCTCAGAACCAGAACCGGGGGAACCCCTGCCTCCCCCTGCGTGCACACACACCAGGGGTTACATTTATGGAATCAGGGGACACTGGAGGGCCACATTTGACCCCCTGAAGCCAGGTGCTCCGGGCACGCCTGGGTCTTTCCCCAAACACTAGTCTCCTGCAGGACCTGTGGTGTACGGGTGCCCTCAAGAACCATTCCAGTGAGGCTCCCGTCATTCCAGAAGGGGCCCTCGGGCACTTTTGTACAGGCGGTCACCTCCGGAGTTACACCAGGTGGAGAGAGAGAGAATCCTTGCTGAGCTGCACTGGACACAGACGCGGAATGCAAGCTTCTCATTGATCGCCTGCCCTGCTGGATCTCCGGGAGCCCCAAATCCCATCTTTGCTTTCTTGGAATTTGAGAGGAATAAAGTAGAGAGGAGATTGTAACAAACCAGTCAAGACACCATTGTTTACTTGGTGGTGGTGGTGGTGATTACTGGTTTCTCGCCCCACCAAGTTTTAGGTGCAGTTATTCCACAGGAGCTGGCTTTCCGCAAGGGCTGGATCTGCAGACGCCGGCACCCCGGCTGTCAATGGATTGCATCCCCCGTTTGTGGTTCGAGGAGCTAGCTAGCACCATTGTAGGGGCGACTCAGCTTGGGCAAAGTTTTAAACTGTGCCTTGCAATTTGGTTTACCTAAAAATACTCCTCTACAGGGAAAGCATAGTTTTCTCTGGTTCCATTCCCAACAATATGCAGGGTCTATGTGTGATTATTTGTATTTGTATCATTTAGTTGTAACTAGTGAAGAAAAGAGGAGTTTGTTTAGGAGGTATGGATAAATGGTAAGTACAAAATAATGGGGCAGAACTAAAATAGTCAGCAAAGGCACCTTGAAGTTCTTTACAAAATTCCTTTAAAAAAAAAGACAACCAGCCTTCGGTGTCAGTGTTTTCTATAAAGCAAGTCCTTTTACAAAAATACAGTCTTTGGTCCAAATTTGTCTATAGTCATTATTCGAAGGTGAATGCTATGCTCTCATTTGCCCGCCTCCTATAAACCTCCGTGCCAAAACATTCCTTGAAGGCCAGGCTCTTGCTCTTTATTTATACACATTAAAAATTTCTCCTAGGAGCGGAGTTTCCGAACACAATGCTTCAGGACAGAAAGCAAACCTTGTTTTAAGGGCAGGTTCTAATAACCACCCCATTTTGGCAAGCACATTCGAGCAGAAAGAATAATTTCTGTTGGTTAACATTTTTGAGCCAGAAAATTAAAAACAAATATTTAACTACCCAATTTGAAATTCGGGTTGGGCACTGACTGCTAAACTTTCACGATGCAGACTGAATGAATTAAGCACAGTCTTTACTAGCCAAATAACATTGCCTTCCCGTGGCGCAAAAAAAAAAAAAAAAAGTCTGAATAAACTGAAGGATAAATAAAAAGCATGGAGGTGCGGGCGGAGGAGCTGGCATGGGTGAACTTGGCCTGGAGACGGCTTTGGGGCTCTGCTTAATTCAAGGTTTTAAGACATGTAATAAAGCGATATTTAGAGAAGACAAATATTAGATGAATATGCATAACTGCAAACATATTTACAGTTTTTGCTTTGTTCTCTGCCAAGCCTACTTGTACAGCAGATTACTGGAAATCGGTTTCCCCTTCTCCATCTCTCTTCCCCAGTGTTCTGTATTTCCACAGCATCCCACCTCTCCTTTTTTATTTGGGGTCCCTCCACCTACCTGACTGTGACTTCCCCTAAACTGGCTCGGCTTGGGAGCAGGAGTTGGAATCCCACCGCTTATTGGGTTGCCTAGGCTATTAGTGAGCTATCTTGCGAGGTTGTAAAAGAAGATTTCTACTGTGGGGGCCACCCCGCACACCTAGCTTGAAGACATCCTCTTCTGGTCTCAGGACCCCTCTGGCTGGGCTTCCCCAAGTCGGGCTTGGTTGGGCTCTGTGGCCCCTGAGGCTGAATTCTTGCCAGCACAATTTAAGTCTCCGAAAACTCCTCTCCCCAACGAAAACAAATCCACAGGAACCTCTAGGGCCAGGAGCTGAGGCTTGGGCCTGAAGCCTGGCGGCCTGAGCCCCTGTCACAGCATCAGCAGCGGCAATGACAGCAGCGGTGTCTTCACTGACTAGGGTTGGCCTTGCCGCCAGGAGCCCCGAGCTCAGTGGAGCCAGCCCTGAGCCAGGACAGCTGTGCTTCCCAGCTTCCCACTGCAGCCCTGTGGGCCTCTGCCCAGCTCTCATCCATACGGGCCCTGAGCCCCAGACCACTGCCCCCACCTCCACCAGGGCAGAAATCCAGCTGTGCAGGCCCATGGCCTCTGTGGTTACCGCAGCTTGCAGGGTACTTGGATGGACTGGGGTGGAAAGACAGGCTGGAGGAAAGTCGAGATCCTGGGGCTCCCCTTTCCCCCCCGGGGTTTGCTCGCTCTCCATCCCCTTTGGCCTCTCTGGGTTTCAGCCTCTCTTCTTTGGCCTCTGAGGCTGGCTGGCCTTCCGCCTTAAGCTTCCAGACAAACATGCACCACTGATAATAGAGACACAGCGTGCAGAGCCCCTCCAGTGGTCCACCTGCAGTTATGAAGGAGCCTGGAAGACCAGCAGAGGAGCACACTGCACACACACACACACACACACACACACACACACACACACACACCCAGGCCAAAGGTGCGCAAAGTGAATACACAGGGTGCTTCCCCTCCCCAGGGCTGTCCTTCCCCTCTTTCTGCTTGACCAAGGGATTTGTTAAACATTCTCCAGTCTGGGGACCTCCCCCCATCACCACCAGAGTAAGCTGGGGTCTAGGTTTAGCAAGGTATGGACAGAGACCGGAGGAACCTGGTAGGCCCACCCACTCTCGCCCATCACACAGCAACTGCACTTGTATTTGGAATCTCAGATGCTGATGCTGGACAGCTGGAAAAATGAGGACCCCCCCCACCGCCCCAGAACAGATAGAAAAACTCCTCAAAGGCTTCAGAGCTTACAGATGGAGGAGGGGGAGGTAAAAAGGGCTGGCTCTCCAGGCCTGCAGCACCCCAGAGTCTAGTGAAAACAAAAACTTCTAAAGGTGTATGTACTAGCTGATCAGAATAGAGTTCAGACCAAAGAAGTCCCAGATCTTCCCCACCTCGGAGAAAACAACAGACCCCAGAGCTCTGCCGCCTTAGCAATGAACTAGATTATTGATCAGTTTTTTTTAAAGAGGCACCCATGCATGAATTCACAAACCAAGCCAATAAAACAGGGAATCAACAAGACTCGGCTTTGCAAAAGTCTGTTACTGCTTACACGTGTGCAGTGCACATCTACATTTAATATGGAAAAGAAGGCAAAATTTGAAAGATAAAACCCTGGACTCTCAGTTTACCAGATTAATTAAAACGAAATCATAGACTTCTTGAATTGATCTAAAGGCATCACCCAGAGAAAACTATAGAAATCCTCTACCCAGGAATTTTCTAGTTTCTCTGCAAGAACCACAGAGACAGCCACTAAACCTGGTAGGCGACACCCACCCTCAGATGAAACAAGCTTTTCCTTCTGCTTCTGCAGCAGGAAGAAACTCTCCTGGGCCAACAGAAGACCTCCCAGACCCCCGACTTCCCCAGAAGTCTGGCTCCCAACAGTCCTTTTGGCGACACCTATCTCATTTACAGAAAAATGTTGCCTGACTGCCTTCCTATATGGAGTCTGAAGGAGAAGCCAAAATCTCAGGGCTGGCCCCTTCCTCCACCACCCCCCAAAAGGGGAAACTTCTATCAGACACAACTTTCTTTTCTTTTGGCCCTGAGCTTCTTTAAATCCACATTTCACTCTCAGCCAGAGCAGTAAAAACATTCTGGATTAGATTGCACCCCCTCTGGCTCTCTGTCTACCCAGCAGCCTGGAGAAGACCTTCAGAAATGCCACCGACAGTTAGACTCAATAACTTCCAAATGGTTCCGGAACCATCCCTGGCTACCCAGGGAGCCGCAGCCCTCTGCCCCCAAAGTTAATTGCTAAACGATTTGCAAACTTAAACAATTATAAATCCTCTCTTGCCTCACCCCAAAGAAATCATGTTAATTTATGACACACACAAGAGCCTGGTTAACAAATCTCCACTAAATTTCCGTGTGGCAAGTGCAACCCACACACATATTTTCCTAAACGATCTAAACGGCAGCTATTCGCCCACTCTTTCCTCCTGCGGTTTAATCGTCTATGATCCCTGTTCATAAGTTTTTAAACACCCGACTTTGTCTGGAAATTTGAAAAAATGAAGCGATGCGTAGTCATCTTCCCGGTTGCCTGTGGGGAAGGGGCCGAGCTGTCGGCAGACGCGGCAGCCGAGCGAGTGGGTGCCCTTCCATCAAAGGGACGCCAGGGGGCAAGAAGCCTTAACAAAGGCCGGCGCGCAGTGCTCCCCCTTCATCTACCCGTGCGCGGCTCACTTTACAGGGCGAAATGTCATTTTGCAAGGTTATACGTTTGCAATTCCACACAGAGCCTTATCGCTCATCGTTTACCTCTTGGGCACAAACAAACAGCCTTTTTAAGTATAACCAGGCAAGGGAAACACATACCTTTGTACAATTAACAGCTGCAAGAGAAAGCCCAAATGCATTAAACCTTGTTGTTAATCCAACTTACCTTGCTGATATTTTGGCCTAATCCTATTTTCTCCTCCAATTAGAAGGATTCTGCAAAGCCACCACTTTTTCCTTCTGCTCTTCGGGAGGAAGGATGGTTTACCTGGCCAGGGGCCCGGGGTGGGGGGTGGGGTGGAGAAGTCTTCGGGTCACCTAAGGTGGGGAGGGGGGCTGGGGCCAGGCACACTGGAGGTCCGAGTGCAGAGCCCGGCTTGGCGAGACAGAAAGCAAACGAAATCACTCAAGGGAAACTTCACTGGAGACAAAACACATTCAATTTCCAGAGGACTCCGCTTTCTCTCCCGAATTATTTGCTTTTGTAGGGGCACATTAAACAAATTAAACACTAAAAATGGAACTTCCTTTGCTTCCTGGCTCGGAAAAGAGTTTTGCTTTTTTTTTCCTTTAAAGAATGTGGTAATAATAATAAAAAGGAGAGAAAACAATAACATTCCAGGTCTTTAAAATAAACTCATTTGGGCACCTAACTTCCTTCTGGCAAATTCTTATCTGGCAGGGTGGATCGGACAATGGGGGTTTGTGCTAATGGCCGTGCAGTGCAGGAAGCTTCAGCAGACTTATTTGGCGGCTCCTCTCCTTCACCTTGCAAACCCCGTCCCTGGCAATTGAGCCTGTTTTTTTCAGCCTAACTTTCTCTTCCAGATCTGTCTGGAGAAAGGGATTTGTGTGTGTGTGTGTGTGTGTGTGTGTGTGTGTGTGTGTGTGTGTGTGTGTGTTGGGGGGGAGCACTGTGGGCAAGGAGTCAAATATTGTTATCTTTGTATTTTAGGATTTCATTTCTCCCGCCCGCCTCCCCTTCCCACCCTCCTCCCAGTATCATTTCTCTTTGAAATGTCATGAACTTGGCGCTTTCAGACCAAACCGCCCGGCTCAGGCCCGAGACAATGGGATTGTCAGAGGGCCAGCGCGGAGCCTTTCTGCGTGTTCACGGAGCGTTACGCCTTTATCCCACAAAACGGCTCCGTCTGACCGGGTCAGACAAAAGCCAACTTCCATCTTCCGCTCCGAGGGGATCTGGGCAAAGCCGGGGTACAGTAGTGCGCGGCCTCTGCCCGGTGGGGAGGGGGAGAGAGGAGGGCGTGGTGGGGAGGGCAGGGCCACCTGAGGCCCACCGGCCTCCGTTGGCCTCAGCTGCTGGGGTCGGGGCCCAGCCCTGTCCCTGGTCTCGTCCAGTCCGGGGCCTCCGGTCTCCAGAACTGGTTGAACTTGTGCCCCTTGGTGCCTCGGCTCCCCAGCCCACGGACCCCACGCATCCAGACCCTCTCCCACCTGCCAGGGCGCGGGTGTGTCGGGGAGTGTGCACGCGTGAGGGGCCTGGCTGCCGGCGACTTCCCGCCCTGCTCCAGAGGAAGCAAGGTGACCCAGTCAGGGTTCCAGAAGGCCCTGGGGCCTGCGCGGTGAGCGGTGAGTGCATGGGCCTTCCCTGCTCGACAGCCCTGCCCGTGGGAGTCCCGGGGTGGGTCCAGGAGTGAGTCCCCCTCCCTCGGAGCCCCGCTCCACCACCCCCAGATTGGAGGGACAAGCTCTGGGTTGCCCAGGTCCCTCTGGGGCGAGTGTGGGGAGCGCAGACAGGGAGGGAGCTGGGAGCCCTGGGCGGCGGGCCAGGGTGCTAGCCGAGAGGTGGGTCTAGGGATCCTCCCGAGGCTGGCAGGAGGCTCTGGGGCAGGATCTAGAGACCCCCCCCCCCGTAGCCCATGCAGCAGGAAGCAGGAGGTTGGTCTTCCTCCTCTCCACCTCTGGAATTCAATTCTTACATGGGGGGGGGAATGGAGGAACACTGCCCCCCCCCCCAGTCAGCTAGATGTAAGGCTCACTTCCAGAAGCAGGGTGCCCTAGTCAGGGTCCAGGGAAAGCTGAGGAGGGGCACAGGCAGCAGCCCCAGGGAGGTTCCCGTCTCCGGTGTGGCTGGATGCCTGGGGAGCCGAGGAGGGTCCCGCTCTAGGAGCTGGGTGGGCAGGAGGGTGCACAGAACCGGAGGTGTCTTGGTCCAAGGGCCATGTGCGGGCTTGGGGATGAAGGCTGAGGAGCAGGTAGGTCTGAGAAGGAAGCGAGGAGCAAGGCAGGCCCCCGCAGGGGGAGGCGTGGGGAGCAGGGCCTGGCCAGGTGTGACCTGGAGCTCTGGGAAAGCCGGGGCTTGGCCGCACTGTGCTGTGGGCTGCCTCTGGTGGACCATTTTTTGGGTCTTGTTTTCTTTTCCTTTGTGTGAATCTCAACCTGCTGTCTTGTGGTGCAGATGTGTTTTGTTTCAACTCCACTGGAGGGACACAGAGTCCCTGCCTGTGCCCAGAGTCACCTCGGGCTCCTGTGGGGGGTTGGGCAGCCTACCAACGACATTACTACAAGCGGAGGAACACTTTTTAAATACCAAATGAGGCTAAGTTAAATTGGAAAACGTTTCTCCAAGCGAAAGAAAACCAGAAGTGCTCAGCGGAAGCAGGGAGGCGGGCTGGGAGGAGGCCAGAAGGCTGGTGCGGGCTCTCGGGGCTCTCCAGGTGGCGGCTGGGCTCTCCTGGCTGGGCCCCTCAGGAGCCAGGCCGGGCGGGCGGAGGGGCTTCAGGGCCTGATGAGTGTGCAAATGCTTTGTCTGGGGCTGCTGAGGTGCCCTCCACGCTGGGAAGCCGGTCATGCTCTGGGAGGGGGAGTGGGTGCTGCTCCAGGTCTGCACAGAGTCCAGGTGCCCACCAAGAGGCTGGTGCACCGCTGCCCAGGGGCTGGGGCAGTTGAGAGCTACTAGAATGTCCCGACCCCTGCTGCACCCCACAAGGTGAGGAGGTTGACCCTCCCTTGCCCACATTCTCCCTGTGCACCCTGCCCGTGGTGCCCCCCCCCTGCCCCGACTGGCAAGGCATCAACATTCCACCCAGCTGGCAGCGCCCGGGGCTGGTGGGGCAAGGTGCCCCAGAACGCACCCCAGAAATGCCTTCTCTCGAGGCCAAGATGAGGCCAGGGCCTCCCCCACATGCCTCGAGGCCCCGGCCCCACGTGGCTCTTTCGTCACTTCCCCTCTGCATGCTGCCTCTCTTGGCAGCCAGAGGACAACAGACGCAAAATAACATCTGAACACCCCCCCCACCACACCCCACTCCCGAGAAATGCACGCTCAGCAGAGGCGGGGGCCTGTGGCTTCCTCCCTGCGGGTGACGCAAGTGTGCCAGGGGTGTTCTCAGGATGTCCCCTGCCCAGTGTCAAGCCAGCACAAGCACAGACGCTTTGAGCTCCAACAGGGGGCTCCTGGCTCTCTTTCACCTTCCCCTGATGGCGGCGCTGGACCCCCTTCCCCTCCTCCAGAAGTCACCTGGCCGCCTGTAGTGGCTTCCTCCAGGACAAGTGGGAAAGCCCTCTTCCGCCCAGGGCCGGAGATCTCAGGAGAGCCAGGACACAGGCGCTGCGCTCTGGACAAAGCTGAGTGCCTGGTGGCAGGCGGGGACAGTCCCCTGGCACTTTCCAGGCCCTCTGAGTGGTTCTGACCAGCATGGAGGGTGAGACCCGCTGGCTCAGCCATGAGGCAGCCGGGACGACCAGGGGCGCTAGCTTCCCTAGAACCTCCAAAGTGGGAGCCCCTGGGGACCCGAGACACTTGGGGACAGGCCGAAGAGAGCCACTCCTGGCTTCCTCCAGAGTCTCTGTTGGGTTTTTTTATTTTTTATTTTATTTATTTATTTATTTATTTATTTATTTATTTATTTATTTATTTATTTATTTATTTATTGCAGTACTGGGGATTGAACCCAGGGGCATTCTACCTCCAAGCTACATCCCCAGCCCTATTTTTTTTTTTTTTTTTTTGGTACTAGGGGTTGAACTCAGGGGCATTCTACCTCCGAGCTATACCCCCAGCCCTATTTTTTATTCTTTATTTTGAGACCGAGTCTCACTAAGTTGCAGAGTGCCTCACTAGGTAGCTGAGGCTGGCCGCAAACCCGCATCCTCCAGTCTCAGCCTCCCGAATGCTGGGATTACAAGCGTGCGCCACCACGCCCGGCTCCCAGCCCTATTTTTTATTCTTGATTTTGAAACAGGGTCTCACTAAGTTGTGGAGGGCCTCACTAAGTAGCTGAGGCTGGCTGTGAACTGGGATCCTCTGGTCTCCACCTCCCAAGTACTGGGATTACAAGGAGTGCCACCACACCTGGATCTCTGCTGGTTTTATTTATTTATTTATTTATTTATTTATTTATTTATTTATTTATTTATTTATTTATAGTTTTAATTTTATTGCTGTACTGGGGATTGAACTCAGGGGCATTCTACCTCCGAGCTATACCCCAGCCCTATTTTTTATTCTTTATTTTGAAACCGGGTCTCACTAAGTTGCGGAGTGCCTCACTAAGTAGCTGAGGCTGGCCACGAACTTGGATCCTCCGGTCTCAGCCTCCTGAATGCTGGGATTACAAATGTGCACCACCACGCCCGGCTTCTGTTGGTTTTTTTAAAAAGTGTCCAATTGCCCTAAATGCAGGGTCCTCTTCTGCTTGCGTCTGGGAGCCTGGTCAAGCTCAGAAGCCAGCCCCTCCTGGAGGATACCCTTCTCTGCTCCCAACCTTCTGCCAGCTGCAGGCGGAGACGGAACCCCCCCCCCCTCCAGTGTGGGTGACACCAAGTCACACCACTGATCACAGGGGCCCTCGCCCAGCCGCCTATGTGACTCCTTGAAGGCTTGTGCAGATAGAGCCCTCCCTTCTTTCCTTCCATTTTTGGTACTGGCAATTGAACCCAGGGTCATTCTGCCTCTGAGCTACACTCTCAGTTCTTTTTTTTTTTTTTTTTTTTGTGGTACTGGAGATTGAACCCCGGGGGCATTCTACCTCCGAGCTACACCCCCAGCTCTATTTTTTATTCTTTATTTTGAAACAGGATCTCACTAAGTTGTGGAGGGCCTCACTAAGTAGCTGAGGCTGGCCACAAACCTGCGATCCTCCTGTCTCAGCCTCCCAAGTACTGGGATTACAAGTGTGCGGCCACCCTCAGTCCTTCTTTGAAAAGTTTTGCTTTGAAAATTGGGTCTCACTAAGTTGTTGAGTCTCAGTTGCTGAAGCTGGCCTCAAATCTTTGATCCTCCTGCCTCAGCCTCCCAAGTATTGAGATTAACAGGTATGTGCCACTGTGCCCCGCAGACAGGGCCTTCTTCACAGGGCTGCAGGCACCAGGTGCTGCAGGAGGGGACTATGAGGCCCCTCTGGCTGAGCAGAGAGGGCTGTGCGGTCTTTCTGCCCTCCTCCTTCTGTGAGCCTGAAGGAGGCTCACAACTGATTTAAGCCCCTCTTCCTGGGACTTGTGCTCCAAGAAGATGTGACTTAGGGTAGCATTCATTCAAAACACCCGTTTCTGCCCTCTACTCCATGAACAGAGAAAAATTCTGTTGCAATACTGAAGGAAGAGATACGGACTAAATCTCAGACAGCAAACCCCAGCCCGGAACATTCGGTACCCTGACCAATGCGTGCCCAGGTCCAGACCTGCGTGGTGCTGCGGCAGGAAGCAGGTGGACACGGGCTGGGCCGGCTCGGGCAGGTGACCTTGCCAGCTGGTGCAGGTTCACCTGGGAGCAGCCCCGAGCCCGGGGGCGCTTCCTCGGGCTGTGAGCAGCACGCCGAGGCCGTGATCTCCGATGGGGCCCCCTGTGCCCCACACCAAGGTCTTGGCTGGCTTCCCCGGCGCCCGAAGGACGCGATGCCCTTCCCTCCCCCGACAGAACCTTTTCGCTCGCGGCTTACCTGAATGCAGGCTTGCACTGACTGATCTGTGGGCGTGCTAAGGCTGGCTCTGTGCAGGCCCAGCTGCTGGAGGCACAGGCCCAGAGAGAGGGCGAGATGCTGTGGTCATGCAGAGTCGCAGACAAGCGCCCGGCCAGGCACCAGGGTACGGCCCTTACCTGGGCCAGGCACATCCCCGCAGGACAGCTACCCTCCCCAGGAGAAGGGAGTCTGGGGCTCTGCTGCTGGGGAGAAGACAGGCGTGGGCGCTTGGGCCTGTTTGGCTCTGCAGCAGGGCTACCTCCGTCCTGCTCTCCAACCCCGTGGGAATGTGTGCGGTGGCTGTTTAGAAGACAGTCTCCCGTGGTGGGGGGGTCAGGCCGGTGCAGAGCTGCTCAGAGGGGCAGCAGTAGAGCTCTGCCAGGCAAGGGGTGTGGTGCTCGAGTGCCCGTGGCCAGAGCCCAGGCCGCAGAGGCTCGGTGTAACGTGCTCCCGCAGGCCCTGCCTTCTCATCTATCCAAGGAAACCACCGAATCTTCCTCTGCGGGCCCGGGAAAATGGAAAGTACTTTGAAAAGTCATGAGCAGGGCATAAAGGCAGTCCTGTTAGCAAAGCGAGCTGGCCTGGAGAGCAGGGACTCACTGGAAGGTAAATAACCGAGGGCAGAAGCTCCAGCCGAGCAGACCGGAGCAGCCTTTTATGGGCGTGGAGAACAGAGAGTGGAGTAGGCCGCGTGGGCCGCGGGGCCGCCAGGCGGGGTTTTACCCAGCGATTCTGAGAGCCCTCCTCGATCAGAGCACTTGGTGTCTCCGCGTTTGAAGACGAGGCTGTGCCTTCATCAGCCCAGGCGTTCTGTGGGGTTCTGCTGCCGAGGCCCGAGGGCTCAGTTTAACTCTGATTCGTCTGTTTCATCCCGGCCCCTTGTGTCGAAACAGCACAGCATCCTTTCTGGGGCTGCAGCTTGGTCATAGAGCAGCCCTTTAGTCCGAGGTTCTTGGGGCCTGTGGCTATAGGATGAGTAAGAGTTTATCTGAACCATAAAATAGAGGAAGATTAAAAAAAAAAAAAAGAAGAAAAAGATGGGCCAGCCAGGGTCAAGGGGAGAGCTGGATCCCAAGAGAGCAGCATGCACCACCAGAGGGCCCCAGGCTGTGGCCCTGGGGGGTAAAAATCAGACCGTCCTCCAACACTGGCAGTTTCTGGAAGGAGAAACTGGGGTTCCCAGTGGTCCAGTAGGTTCCAAGAAGGCTCCGTAGAGGCTCGGCCTCCCCGGGACCCAGAAGATGGGCGAAATGAGCAGGATGCATCCTCTCTGCACCTGTGTCTCATCCTCTGTCCCCAGCTGCCTGCGGGGCCTGCCTGACGGGAACCTGGAAAGACCACGGAAGGGGGTCATGCCCCAGCCCCCCCCCGGGCCTCCCAGTGCCCACCAGCAGCCTCCACAGCCTCCACAGCCTCCACAGCCTCAGGATCCCTCCAACAAGAGGGTTGGCCAAAAGCCTCCTCCCCCATCGGGGAACCAAGCCCGCCTGCAGTGGGGTGGGGGTGAAGACCTGGAGATTGCCTGGGTTAATCAGCAAATCCCCCAGCTCTTCCTCCATACAGACAGCCTCCCAAAATCACCCTGCTTAGCCCCGTGGAAGGGGCCACCGGCCTCAACAGCTTAGGAGGAGATAAGGCCCAGGAGGACAGGTCCTTGTCGAAGGTCACTGGGAGGAAGGCATGGAGCCACAACCTAATCCAGGCTCCGGATGCTCGGAGGACCCGGAGCATCAGCCAGGCGGGGCGGCCAGGGCAGGATTGCACCCGAAGGACATCTGAGCCGGCACGGGTCACTGAAGGGGCTTTCCGGGCGGGGCAGGACCAGCAGCAGCCTAGGAGCGGGCAGAGGACCTGAGAGATAGCCACCGCTGAGGGCCGCAGGAGACGAGGCCACGGCCAGCGAGGTCTGCTTGAAGAGAAGAAGGAGGCCATTAAAGCTGCGTGGGAGCCAGGCTAGGTCCTGAAGTCAGCGAGTCGCCCGTGGACGTCTTTGAAGTGAACAATCAGCTTACACAAAGACCCAGCCACGCTCCTGAAAGAGATGGCTCTGTGAGGCAGTGACCAAGACCAGTGTCCACGGTGTCCCGGCACAGTGCCGACTCTGGGCTGGGGAGGCAGAACCTCGCCGTGTGCTCCCCCTGCCAGACTTTCCCAGGCCCTACCGGGTTTTGGCCTTCGGGCCAGGGTCCTGCCTCCACTGGCGCTGGCCTCTGTTGTGGGGATGAGTCTGGAGCTGCCCACTTGCCGTGAGAAGAACTGTTTTGGTGACAGCAATCCGCAGAGGGAGGGCTCGTTCGGAGAGAAGCAGCAGCTGGGGACGCAGCCCGGGAGAAGCCTGTCCACCTCCCCTCGGCTCCTCATGTTCTCCACCGAGCGGGTCATTGCTTTCTTGAGCCCCCTGGAGCCTCGTGCCTCGAAGACAGGCAGGACGCTCGTGTGAGAACACTAGGCCTAGCCTGTCCCTGGGGAGACGGGACACCCAGAACTGTACCGTACACCCCACCCATCCCGAAAGAATCAGGCAAAATGCTCGGCAGCTTCATCCTCTGGAAGAGAGGGTGTGGTGGAAAGAAGAAGGTAGCAGTGACCAGCACGTGCGTCATAGGATTGGGTAAAGTCCCACCCTTGACCACGCCCGAGGCTGAAATGCCATGCTCCTTGAACCCAGCAAGGGAGAGCCAAGCTCTCCCGATTTGTCTTTGCTAAGTTCTTCCAGTTGGGTTGTGGAAGAAGAGGAGGAGCGTCAGCTAGGCGTGGTGGCACTTGCCTCTAATCCCAGAATTTAGGAGGCTGAGATAGGAGGATTGCAGGTTCGACGCCAGCCTCAGCAACTTAGCAAGGCCCTCAGCAACTTAGTGAGACCCTGTTTCAAAATAAATAAATAAATAAAATAAATAAATAAAATAAATAAAAAGGGTTGGGGGATGTAGCTTGGAGGTAGAATGTTCCTGGGTTGGATCCCCAAGATCACAAAAAAAAGAGGAGGAGGAGGAGGAGGGGGAGGAGGGAGAGGAGGAGGAAGAGGAAGAGGAG
>PVLC010003302.1:30294-55278 GCA_004027655.1 Graphiurus murinus | reverse complement strand
CCATCCGTCTATCCATCCATCCATCCATCCATCCATCCATCCATCCATCCATCCATCTGTCTATCCGTCCATCCGTCCATCAGCCCATCCATCCGTCCATCTGTCCATCTGTCCATCTGTCCATCCATCCATCCACTCACAAATAGCCATCGCACCAGGTGTCTCCACCCAGTGCACACGGAGCCCAGGGAGGTGCCCAGATGGCCCCATTTTGGGGTGGGTCATTTTGTGAAGTTTATTGGGGGGAGAGTACTGGGGGTTAAAACCAGGGGTGCTCTACCCCTGAGCTACACCCCCACCCCTTTTTATTCTGAAACAGGGCCTGAGCCTGGCCTCAAACCTGTGAATCTCCTGGCTCAGCCTCCCAAGAACTGAGATTACGAGTGTGTGCCACCATGCCCAGCTTGAAGTCTACTTTTTGAAAAGCCTTTGTGGGTGCTGTGGCCTTAGTGGGAGCATGGCTTCTGATTCAGGGACAGAGGGGAAGGGAAGGAGACATCCCACCATGGCTGGTTACGCCGTCTTGGGGGACTTGAGCTGGGACTGTCAGGGGAGTTGAGGTGCCAGGATCAAACATCCCTGGAACTTCAGATAACGTCCTCACCTCTCATCGTTACAGGGCAGATGTGCCCGACCCCCTACGCCAGCCCCTTTCAGAATGCAAGTCACATGAGCCCACAGTGCTGAGGGCTGCACTGTGTGAGCTGCAAAAAATCAAAGTTGCTCACTTCTCCAGCCCAGAACGCTGCCAGGCGCCAGCTTGTGGTCTGCTGCAGAAACCCAGCTGCCAGGAAAGCGGTTTAATCCAGCCTGGAGTGGTCTCCTGCATCCAGAAATGCTGCGTGGCTGCAGAAATCCTCTAGAGCTGGAGGAGGAGGAACTTGAAGCCCTGGGAAGGAGTCAGCACCATGCTGGGAGCCAGATTAACACACCCCGGGAAGGGTGGAAAGGATCGAGGCTGGCCCGCCATGTACCAGCCCCTCTCCACCCGCACAGGCTGCCAAGCCAGAGACCTGGCCCCTCACGCTGGAAAGCTACAGCTTTGAGCCACCACTCTGAGTTAGCACAGTACCAAAATGGAAGAGGATGATTCTTTGAAGAAGTGGGGTGGGAGCCGGGCGTGGTGGCCCACGCTCGTCATCCCAGTACTTGGGAGGTTGAGGTTGAGACAGGAAGATCTGTGTTCGGGGCCAGCCTCAGCTACTTAGTGAGGCCCTCTGCAACTTAGTGAGACCCTGTTTCAAACTAAAGAATAAAAAATAGGGCTGGGGGTATAGCTCGGAGGTAGAATGCCCCTGGGTTCAATCCCCAGTACTGAAAAAAAAAAGGGGGGGTGGGACTGAGTTTAAGAGAATAATCAAAACTCCACCCGGCTTTTGCCTCCTCTTCCCTCTGCCCCCTCACTCATCCAGCAGACTCTGGGGCACAGGTGGGATGACTTCTCATCATTTCACTGCAGAACTTCCAGTGTGAAGCCCTCCACCCTTCTTGATCTCCGAGGAATGAAGTCCAACTGTCTTTGTTTGATTCTTCCTTCTTTTCTTCCTCCCCAAATAAGACATTTTAAAACTAATAATGGTAGCTGTCTGGATATAGAGTGGTGGCAATATGGCAGCCCAAGGACAGCAATAGATTCACGTAATGTATTAGTCTGCTACGACTGTGATGAGGCTGCATAACAAGTAGCCCTAACAAGTAAATGGATCCCTATGAAGAATGCATTTGTCCTGGTTTTTGGTCTGGGCGCAGCTCCACTTCAAGCCACAGGGCACATGCACATCCTTTCCACTTGCCTCTCATTCTGGGAATCCAGGAGTGGAATCCAGGAGTATTTTCCTCAGGGGAAGACGCCAGAGACGCCTGTCCACACTCCACCCTGGAAGTTTCCTGGCCCAGGCCAAGTCACAGGGCGGAGGGGCATCCTCTGTTCACGCCTGTGGGAGCCCTACAAAAGCCCACAGCAGGGGCAGACACGGGCACATGCACCGGGAGGGCGTCAAGAGTTGAGAGCAGCGGTCAGTTTAGCACACACAGTGCGTTCCTTTCCTGGGGCTTTAACCATGGAAACTTATTCTCACAGTTCACAGAGGGCTGCGGGTCTCAGATGGCCAGGTCGCGGGCAGGGCTGCGCTCCCTGGGGGGCCCTTGGGGAGGGCCCTTCCTTGTCTCTCCCAGCTGCGGGTGCTGCCGGCAGCCCTGGGTGCTCCGTTCTCTCTCGGCCCTCCATGCCTGCCTCTCCTCCTAATGATGTCACTTAGCTCTCACACTAAATCCAGAGCGACTTCAACCGGAGACCCTTAACTGGCGACATCTGCAAGGACTTATTTCCAAATAAGACTACACTCTGAGGTTCTGGGGGGATGAATTTGGGAGAAATTGTTTAACCTACTAGTGATGGTTAATTTTATGTGCCAACTTGCCTGGACTACAGGGGCCCAGATATTTGACTAAGCACCATTTCTGGGTGTGCCTGAGGGTATTTCTAGGGCCTCTCAAATGTGGGCAGGAGTCATACGATGTGTGACATGCGTCTTTAGGCCTGGCACGAGTTGTTAGAAACCTAGTCACCTCTGGCCTAGTGAAAACATCCCCCGCCCAGGTGCACGTTTGGGACTCAGCCCACCAGTTCCTCACGCCGTGACCCCACAGTTGCCGACGATGATAAAGGTCCACTCCAGGGTCCTGCTTTTCTTTGCCTTTGCCAGGCCCTTGGCAGCGTGTGTGTGTGTGTGTGTGTGTGTGTGTGTGTGTGTGTGTGTGTTACTAAGGATTGCATCCAGAGACTTTCTACCTCTGAGCTACACCCCCAGCCCTATTTTATTTCAAAGCAGGGTCTCACTAAGTTGTAGAGGGCCTTGCCAAGTTGCTGAGGCTGGCCATGAACCTGCGATCCTCCTGCCTCAGCCTCCCAAGTACTGGGATCACAGGTGTGTGCCACCCTGCCTGGCTTCAGCATGGCCAACACCTGCCGCAGGGCGATCAGGAGTGAGTAAGATGCTCGTACGACCTTGGAGGGGATGGAGTTTGTGGCCCTGAGTGGCCTCCCTTCCCTGGACCCTCGGCCTAACTCATACCTCTGTCTGCTGAGGTATTGGGACATGCTGACCTGCGGGTGGACTGCCACTGACAGCAGAAGGACCCATCGGCTGGGACACCGATACTCTGAATCGAGTGCACCTAGGGGCGGGTGGTCCTAGCGCCAAGGAGAACCAAGAGCCGTGCTGGGGGCCGCCACTCACCCTCACCTGGTGTTAGGGTCAGACACAGAACAACCCGGAGGAGCTCAGAGTTGTTAAGCCATGAAGGTTGCAACCTCATCAGTAGATAAATCCACCCGGGTGGCGGCCAGGGTGGTAGGCAGTGCCTGGAGAAGGTGTCCACTGGGAGATGATCCGTGGCTCCTCCTCCCTTCGCTCGCTCCCTCCCTCTCTCTGGATGTGAGGAGCCGGTCCTGTGTGCTCTTCCTCTCCCATGGTCTGAGCTTTGCAACCCAAACTGAGCCCCGAGATCTCCAGGTAAAACGCGAGTAAATAAGTCTTCCTTTTCCTAAGTTTTGCGGTCGAAGCAGGGTCCTCAGAGCCTTTGGAGTCTGCCCTCGCCCAGCTGTGTGACCTTGGCCCACCAGCCCCCTCCACACCGCCTGGAGTCCTATGCGCCCGGCCCTGGGCAGCTCTCCAGTGCTGGCCCTGCGGGACGAGGTAGCAGCCCGAGGCTCACACTGCCAGGGCTGGCCACCTCCCTGCTCCCCCAACCAGAGGGGACGGGCGGCCCGCCCAGCGCTCTGCCCAGCAACCTGGTATGTGCACACCATCCCTGCAGCCGGACAGCCTTGCCCACCGCCCACCTCGCAGGCCAACCAGAGGAGGGAAGAGGAAACGGCCTGCTCAGCCACGGGGCGCCCGGCTTCCGCCTGCTTCCTCCCACCTTCCCCACGGCAGGGACAAGCCTGTCCAGGAGCACGGGGGCCGCGCTGACCCAGAGCTGCCTCCTCCGGCACCTAAAGCCCAGAAGCTTCTGGAAGGCAGGCCGTGGACAGCTGCTTTGCAAGCTTGGTAGCCCCTCCAGAGCACCCCTCGGGGGCAGACAGCAGCATGGCGGGTGCCCTGGGGTACAAGCCTGTCCCTGTACCATCTGCAGAGGGCAATTCTCCCACCCCTAGCAGCCTGTCCGCAGCCTTCATGGTGCCATAGATGTTGGGGGGTTTGGGGGACCCTGGGAAGGGCTCAGGCACCTGCAGACGGTCTCCAGCCTCCTCCTGTCCCCAAACCACTGCCTCACTGGGCTTTTCTCCCGCCCTCTCCCTGCCGGGTCCTCTCCCTCCTCCTACCGCTTGCTATTCTCCTGTAGGACATTCACCAGGACCCAGCTCAGCGCGCACATGGGCAAGGGCACACACACACACACACACACACACACACACACACACACACACACGAATACACATACATACATACATACACATATGCGTACACACATGCATACACATACACACACATACATACATACACATTCATGCATACACACATACACACACATACACACACATATACACACACATACACATACATACACACACATGCACACATACACACACACACACACACACAGAGTCCCCTCCGTGAACACCAAAGAGGCTGGAGAAGTCAGGTATGGTAGCGCATGCTTGTCATCCTAATATCTGAGACGCTGAGACAGAAGAATTGATGGTTCAAGGCCAGCCTCAGCAACTTACAGAAGCCCTGTTTCAAAATAAAACATAAAAAGGGCTGGGAGTGTAGCTTGGAGTTAGAATGCCTCAGTATAAAAAGAAAAGACGCAGGTTCATAGTGCGCAGGCCCTCTCAGCCCCACAGCCTGGGTGTGCTCAGGCTCTTTGGGGTCCCGCATGAGCTGCCACCTGCACCAGCCGCAGGCACCCTGGGCGTCACCACTGGCACCTCCCTGAGGGACATGCAGGGGCCCAGGAGAAAGGAATCGAAGGGCAGGGCAGGGGCAGGGTCTGGGGGAGGCTGGCTCCCTGTGGAGGCCGCCTTTGGGGTGGTGGAGTAGCCCCGCTAAGAGGGGTGACAGTGCCGGCCACCTGCGTGCTGCCTCCTGCTCCCCACCACCGCAGCCTGCAGGAGGCCTGCCACCGATCAGGGGACCACGAGCCCAGAAGATGTCAGCTGCAGGAGGATCAAAAGTTTAGCCTGGAGGCAGCTGTCAGTACCCAAGCGCATAACTTCATAGCTCTGCGGAGGGCCGGGGTGCAGGGGAGGAGCGTGGCGGGGGCTTGGAGCGCTGCAGGGTGGGGGCACCTGCTGGCCAGCCCGAGACTCGAGTTAGGACTCCAAGGCTGAGCGGCACCCAGCACCTGCTCCAGAGGTGGGACAGAGACACCCAGCCACGCCTGGGTCCCTGCCCCTTCTTATTCTCTCACTGGAATAAAGGGAGAATAATATTCTCTCCCTGCACCCTGCCTGTCCCGTCGGGCAGCACCTCCTCCCTGCCATCATGCCAGAACTTCTCTCACTGGACTCCTCCATCGCAACACAGGCTCCGAGCTCAGGTTTTGAGCTCCTGCCGCACGGGAGCCCTGAAGTCCACCTGCCGGGCCTGACTCACCAGGCACGGAAGCAGAGCACCTGCCCTCCGGAGGAATTTTTTTTTTTTGGCAGAACTGGGGATTGAACCCAAGGGCATTCTACCTCCAAGCTACACCCCCAGCCCTATTTTTTATTCTTTATTTTGAAACAGGGTCTCACTATGTGGCAGAAGGCCTCACTAGGTAGCTGAATCTGGCCATGAACCTGCAATTCTCCTGTCTCAGCCTCCCGAGTACTGGGATTACTGCTTCTCAGGAGGGATTCGTGAGTCTTTTCCCTGCTTCTCCATCAGGAATGGCCATTTCTATTGTTGTTATTTGTACTGGGGGTTGAGCCCAGGGGTACTTGGGCTTGAGGACAGCCCAACTGAGAGCCAGCTGGGGCTCAGGCCGGGAGTCTTGTTACCCTGGGGTGTGGGGGGTCATTGGCTGAGAGGGCAGAGGAGCTGCCAGGCCCTGTGAACACCCTGATCTTGGCCCAGTGGTAGGTGAGTGGGCACGGTGTTTGCTGTGCCCAGCTTCCTGTCCTTACTAACCCTGGGCCTCACTGGACCGCTGGGCTGGGTGGGGGCAGATTGGCCCACCACCTTGGTGCTGACCTCCCCCAAATCCCCTCACCACGCCGGCCTGGTCCTTGTCCACACCACAGGAGCCCCAGGAGAGGGGCAGGATCCCAGCATCCTAACACCCTGGGGGGTCACCCCTCCCCCCAGGCCTGCACCTGGGCCTCCTCTAGTTAGGGTCCCAATCTGACTCCCCCTCTTGAGGAAGTGCTCAGCCCAGAGGGAGCCCAGGGCGGCCTTGCCTGAAACCCTAGAGCACGACGCTCCCCTTCCTACCCCCACACCTGGCCAGGGACTCGCTGACTCCTGCAGAGGAAATTGCCCAGATACCATCTCACCTGGAACTAGGGCTGGGGAAACTGGCAAGGGTCTCCCGGCTACCCCTGCTCCCCTGGCTGGAGGAAGGCTAATAATAAATTACCCTGCCTTAGGGGAGTGAAACTTGTAATCTGATGCTGCTGATGCCAGCTCGTTGCCACCCTGGGGTGAAGGCAGAAGGGAGGGGAGCCTGGCTTGGCGTCCACCCTCACTGGTTAGCTTAGCTTCCTTCCTGTCACTGCAGAAACAAAGTATCTATCCAGCGTCTGCAACTGAAACAAAGTACCAGGCTTTGAATGTAGAAACAAGTATCCAGCTTCTACTATAGAAATAAAGTATCCAGCTTTGAATGTAGAGACAAAGTATCCAGCTTTGACTGCAGAAATAAAGTATCCAGCTTCGCTTGCAGCCCCACTGGAGTGCAACCTTACAGTTCTGGAGCTCCGTCTCCATCTCCAGGATGGGGTCTCACCAAGCCAAGACCAAGGTGTCACAGGGCTGGTTCCCTCTGGATCACCCCGGATGAGAATCCACCTCCCGCCTTCCCAGCTCCCAGAGGCCCCCTCGTTTCTCATCTGGCGGCCCTCTGATCTGCATCCTGGTTGCCTCTCCCGCTGAGCATAGCGGGAAGGGTCCTCTGCTTAACCAACCCGGGGACTCGGGGCCTGCTAGAGTCTGGCTCTTTGGTGTCCCCGAAGGCGTGTGGGGCAATGGCTTTGTGCCCAGCACGGGGCTGTTGGGAGGGGGTGGGGCCTGGTGAAAGGTCCCTGGGGGCGTGGCCCTATGCTTTCTCTCTCTTTTGCTTCCTGGCTAGGGGGCAGTGGTCTCACTTGACCACACACTCCAGCCATGATGTGCTGCTTCGCTGCAGCCTCAGCTGACCATGGACCTCAAACTCTGAAACCCTGAACCAAAATCTGCCTCTGCTCTTGACCAGTTGATTCCTGGGGTGTTTGTGTCAGTGGCGAGACGCTGATGAACGCAGGCTCTTCAGGTGACCCGGGACCCACTCCCAATTCCAGGCGCTGAGTGGCATCTGCAAACACTCTTTGCACATAAGGTGGCATGGGGACAGATCCCAGGATGGGGGACGTGGTGGGGGTCTTGGATCTGCTGACCACACCTAATGGCACCAACCCGGGTCCCTCCTCCTGGTTCTCTGGCCAGGAATCACCTTGGGCTCTCTACCTCATTAATAGTCACCTCAAAATCGGCCCAGGGTCTGTCAGGAGCACCCCCAACCACCTGCCGAGACCCCCAGGCTCCTCTGCCTCCTGTTACCTCCCCAGGGACAGGGGCTTCCTCCAGGCCGCAGGGGACCTCTTCCCCATTCTCCCACGGCTCTTAGGGACTTGGATGAGACTCGCTGGGAGAGACAATGAAGAGACCCCCCCCTGCAGAGTTCACCCCCAGCGCGGCCCCCCGCCACCCACCACCCAGGCCCCTCAGTGCCCACCCACATCTGGGGCACCACATCTGGGGCTGTTGTCCAACAGCCTTAAATATACGCCCTGAATCCCAACCATCAGCCCCACGCACAACCCTTCAAAAACAGTGGCTGGGGCCCTCTGAGTCACGCCTGCCCGTGCCAATGGGAGCTGCCATCCTGCTGAGCCTCAGTTTCCCCATCTGACATGGGGGTGACAACGGGATCCACCTTATAAAGCTGCTGTGGAGATTAAATGAGAGAATATGAACACGTCGCCCTCGCCATCCGTGGTGCTAGAGACAGGGTACAGACGAGTTCGCAGGGACCCTTGCTTCCAGGAGGAAGAGGGGCCGGGCTCTGCATCTGATTCCGCTACTAATGAGGGCTGGGGCTCAACTGAGCCCCCGGGGGGCGGGTGGAAATCCTGCCGCTCGCTCGCAGGCAGGGGTGGGCACCCCACTGCAGTGGCCTGGGAGAGCGGCAGCGTGGTGCCAATGGTGCGGGGGGGGGGAGCTTTCTGGAAGGAGATGGGTGATCCCAGACAGGTGTGAGCATTTGTATCTCCAGAGTCAGGTAGCCTCAACACCTGCTCCTCCCCGTAGCTCTTCTCCTTGGGTATTTGGAACAGCTGGGGGTGGGGGGAGGGGTCCTTGCCTCATCCTGTGGCCCTGGGGAAACTGAGGCACGGGGAGGCGGAGTGCATAGCTCAGACCTCCCAGCTACAAGTGGAAGGCCAGGTCTCCGTGCACCCACGCCCTATGGAGGGATCGGCTGCGACTGGTGTTTACAGAAGCAAGGTCAGTGTAGCAGCTGCCTCAGGTTACCGTAACCAAAGGTGCAGGCTAGGCGGCTTCAGCCACAGACCGCCCCACCCTGCCGGCCTAGGAGCCTCAGGGACTCAGGGATAGCTCTTCCTGAGGCCTCTCCCCCAGGCTCACCGAAGGCACCCTCTCCCTCTGCACATGCCTGCCTCAGCGTTTCCCCTCTGGGTGGGGCCGCCATGCTGGAAGGGGCCCAGTACCCTAAGGGCCTCGCTCTATCCCCATTCCCTCTGCACAAACCTTTCTCCAAACACGGCCACCTTCCCAGGCTCTGGGTCAGGACTTGAAGGTGTGGCTTTAGAGGCACAGTACCGCCCTTAATGGATGGGGTACTTACGTTACACCCCAGACCCCCACACCCACCAGCCACTAGACCTGCTCCAGCCTTTAGCACCCCGTGGGAGCGCTCCTGGATGCAGCTCCAAGCTCAGGGCAAATCTGCTGTTGGGGTGGAAGCCACTAGCCCGGCCCCCTTGCCTATAAGTCCTTAGATGCAGCGCCCTTTACTCTTGCAGGGCGCTCCGCCTGAGGACACGTGACTTTCCACTCGTAATGCCCCTTCAATCCAATGAATTCCCAGTCGTTCTCTTGAAACACGGAGTCTCCAGCCTGCAGCAGGAGAGGGCCTATTCCCCACAATCCCACAGATGCATGCGTGCTCCTTTTCCCTTTTTAAACTCTTCCCAAGGAAAGTCTCAAACATACTCAAAAATCCAGTGACTAGAAGGAAAAGTATTCTTGTCGCTCGCTCAGCCGTGACAAACTTCCATCCTGCATTCACCTCTTCACCCTGCTGTTTGGCGGTGGGAAAAGACTTAGAACAAACCCCGTCTTTTCCCCTCCATGTGCGTACACATGATCACATATGCGTGCACATTCACACAGTGTGCACACATGCTTATACACATGCACACACAGACATGGATTACACACGCACGTGCACCTATGTGTATAAAGCTCACGCACCAAAGGCACACAAACACGTGCACATGTGTGCGTGTGCAAAGATGCCCGTGCACACGTGTATATGGACACACCACCCAATACACAGCGTATATATGCACACATGCACGCACATACCTACATACCCCAATGCTCTAAGCTCCAAAAAAGCAAAGCAGCTCGACAGAAAGCATGAGGCGCATCTCAGAGACCAGTTAAGTCCCTGAGCCGGGGACGGGACTAACTGTCTCAGCGGCCTAAGTGGGTCTCTAAGAACTCAGCAAACCAGGACGTGGGATATTTTAGAAGGAATTTGATCGCGTTTTGAAAGATACCTTTCTCCTGTAAGGCCTCAAGTTTAATAAATATCCAGGGCTTACCTTTAAATTCACCGAGGCTCAGCGCTAAGGACTTTATGACAGATTTGCCACTCATCTGAGAAGTGGCCTGAATCCCGGTTGTTAGAGCTGATAGATTTATCAAAGCTCGCTCGTCAGCTCCGGAGCAGGAGAGGAGCTCGGAGAAGCCGGGAGAAGAGACAAGGAGAGGTGCGGGAGAATTAGCCAAGGACACAGCAGCGCATTGCAGGAAAATGGGGCCAGGGAAGGGCTTAAAAATAAATCTCCAAGGATGGAAAGTGCCTCTCGTTACTGAGCAAAGACCCGCAAAACTCTTCTCTGTTCCACTGACGCAGCATCCCCGGGCACCAGCAAGGCCCAAGCCAGCTCCGGCTCAGTCTTCGGAGAACAGCGGCCTCACGGACCGGCCTCCATCCAGAGCCTCCCTGGAGACCGAGACAGAGTGGCGAGGGCTGTCGGCAAGCCTGTGACCCCCTGCCCAAGGGCGGTCGCCCTGGCTTCACACGCAAACTCCTGCGGGTGAGCTGGGCCTCGTGGCCATTTCTCCTCTGCGTGATCAGGCTGTGCTTGCTTTTACTGTTCACAGGTTGAACCTGTTGCCGGCCCAGCTTGCCCGTGCACCTTGTGGTGGGTGATTTCGCACATGAACTTGGTCGGGCCCTGGGACGCCCAGGCAGCTGGTGAAACACCCGGAGTGTGTCTGTGCCATGGCCTTGCACTCAGGGGACGGAGTAAAGCAGGCAGCCCTGGCCAGAGCGTGGGCCTCGTGCAGTCCGTGGAGGCCTGAGGAGGACAGCAAAGTCGCAAAAAGGACTCCCTCTCAGCCGGGCGTGGTGGCGCACGCTTGTAATCCCAGATTGCGGGAGGCTGAAACCGGAGGATCCGGGTTCGAGGCCAGCCTCAGCTACCTAGTGAGGCACTCCGCAACTTAGACTCGGTTTCAAAATAAAGAATAAAAAATAGAGCTGGGGGTAGAATGCGCCTGAGTTCAATCCCCAGTACCGCAAAAAAAAAAAAAAAAAAAAAAAAAAAAAGGACTCACTCTCACCTGGCTGCTGGGGTGGGGGCAGTCACCTTGCCCTGCCTTCAGGTCAAGGCCTGAGCCATGGGCGATGCTGGCCCTCGGCCTTTGGGCCTGGACTAGACCCTCCCCAAGAGCTTCCCAGGGTCTTCAGCTTCCCGATGTCCAGAGCTGAGCCCGCCACCTCGCTATCCTGCCCACTCGGGGTGCCCACTGGGGTTCTGCTCTTCCCAACAGGGTTCTCCCCTCTCCACCATGGCCGCACCATCCCCTGGGTGAAATCACAGCCCTCCCCCAGCCCCAGGCCCACGCCACTGCTTCCCCGAGGGCTCGGCTGGCCGGGGCCCATTCTGCATCTGACTCCTGCTCACTGCTGAGACACCCCAGTCAGGTCACCTAAGCGCTCACAACCAGTGGCCTCTTGGTCATGAATGGGAACCACGGCGGAGTGTTTGCGGGGCTGAGACGGTCTGTCAGGACTGTTCTTGCTGTCTAGCGTGTGGCCGTGCTCAGTGACACACCGTGACACTGCTGTCATCGCAAAGGCCTGGAGCTAACGGCAGCATTGAGTCAAGCTTGTCCCTGTCCATACGATCAGGCTGTGCTTGCTTTTACCTGTTCATAGGTCGAACCGGCTGCTGGGGCTCCTCTGTGGATTTGGTGGGAGCGGGGGGCCCCCCACGTGTTATGGGGATCAGGGGCATGGCTTCCCAGACAATTTTAAGATTTTTTATTTAATTTTTTTTTTTTGGTACTGGGAGTTGAACGCACACATACTTACACACATTCACACATAGACATGAAGCATGTACACATGCGCACATGTGTATAATGTTCACATGCCCAAGACACACAAACGCATGTACATACATGTGCACATGCAAAAAACCCAGGGTCGAGCCAGGCGTGGTGGCGCACGCTTGTAATCCCAGCATTCGGGAGGCTGAGACCGGAGGATCCGGGTTCGCGGCCAGCCTCAGCTACCTAGTGAGGCACTCTGCAACTTAGACCCGGTTTCAAAATAAAGAATAAAAAATAGGGCGGGGGGTATAGCTCGGAGGTAGAATGCCCCTGAATTCAATCCCCAGTACCAAAAACAAAACAAAACAAAACAAAAAAAAAACCCAGGGTCATGCTACCTCTGAGCTATACCTCAGGGGCATGGCTACCTCCAAGCTACACCCCCAGCCAGTTTTATTTTTTTTAATTTTGAAACCGGGTTTCACTAAATCACAGAGAGTCTCGCTAAATTGCTGAGGCTGGCCTCAAACCTGAAATCCTCTTGTCTCAGCCTCCAAGTACTGGGATTCCGGGCTTGTGCCACCGTGCCTGGCTTGGCTTTCTATAATTTAAGGGCCAAAGGTAACCGGAGCCTTTGGGACAGGCATCCAAGCTGGCCCCCTACAAATGGTTGCCCAGCCTCTGGCCACAGTCCTGGGAGCCCTGTCCACAGTGCCCCAGCCTCGGTCCCCACCACTACCCAGCTCTGTGGGTCATGCGCCTACAGAAGGAGTAGGTACCTGTGCCATGCAGGCCCTCGACCGCCATGAACATTACCTCTCCCCTTGCCCAAAAAATGCCAAGGTTACTAGAGGACACGCCAGGCCGCCCCTCGAGCCCTGCAACCCTTTCCTGGAACACAAATCCTTAGCTCTGAGAAGCATATACTAACATCCCCAGCACACAGCGAGGAAAGTAAGACCCAGGGCTCCTGTTGGGAGAAGGCAGACAGAAGGCGAGAGGAAGGGCAAGGAGCACGCTTCCAGAGGAGGTGGGTCTGGAAAGCGTGGCTTCAACAAGGTTGCCGCCGAGTCCTTCTGCAGGGCTACTCAGAGCCCGTCCTGTGCAGGGGGGAATGTTCAAAAAGTGAGTGTGTGAGCCGGGTGTGGGGGCGCACGCTTGTCATCCCAACACTTGGGAGGCTGAGACCGGAGGACCGGGGCTCGAGGCCAGCCTCAGCTACTTAGTGAGGCACTCTGCAACTTAGTGAGACCCTGTTTCAAAAGAAAGAATAAAAAATAGGGCTGGGGGTGCAGCTTGGAGGTAGAATGCCCCTGGGTTCCATCCCCAGTACTGCAAAAAAAAAAAAAAAAAAAAAAAAAAGAGAGAGAGAGAGAGAGAGCGTGCTCTGCTGCAGCGGGCTTATCCTCAGGCTGCAGGCCCCTTTACCCTGTCTAGTCTTGTGGTATTCGCTGGGATTCGTTTTGATTCCATTCAGCGAATACAGCATGGGCGGTAAGCGCTGGGGTAGCTCGGAGCCTCCCGGCACCAGGGCCTCCCCATCTTAGTCCGTAACCAAGACGCGCAGAGGACATTGGAAACGGAGATGTCAAACTGGGCACACATCAGCTTCCCTGACACCCCGAGACGCATCTCCGTGGAAAGCCCCCGGAGGTGGGATTGTGTCTGCCGCCCTGAGAGCCACAGCAAGTGTCCAGCCATACCACCTGCCGGCGAGCCAGCCCTCCCTGCACCCTGAGGCCCTGGGTGCACCACACCCGGTTCCCAGAGGGTTCCCAGACCATCTTTGTCCTCCTTCTGCCACCCCCGGCCCCAGCACAACCCTGTGGAGTGTGGCCGGGATATTTGAAGGCTCCAAGTCTTCAGCGAGGCCGTCAGAGGGAGTGGCTCTGGACACACGACACAGCCAAGAGGTGGCTGGGGCGGGGAGGACTTGGTGCAGCACTGAGCCTGGATCCCAGCGTGACAGCACTGAGCCCAGATCCCAGCGTGACTTCTGGTAAGCTCAGTGACCTCCACTGCTCACTTTGTCATCCCAAGCCTCAGTTTCCAAATCTGTAAAGTGGGGCAGCATTTTCTGAGGCGAGGAGTGGTATGCAGTGACGGGCTTGAGACGTGACCGCCCCCAGGACACGGGTCAGGCAGTTAGCATGGGACAGGAAAGGAGAAGGAGCGGGCAAGGGGCCTGCGGAGCTGTGCCCAGCCCTCCGTATCTCCAGGGTGCGCCATGCCCAGTGCTGGCCCAGACAGACGGACGAGAGCCCGTGTCTGATGGCCAGGGCTCCAGAGCCCGGGAGCCTCTAAGAGCTGTCCCAGGTGCTGATCGGGGGGAGGGGCCTGGCAGAGGAATGGGTGCCTGGGGAAGAGGGACCAGGACCTGGCCCACCGTGTGGGACCACATGCCCCGCCCAGCACCACCAGAAAGGGGGGGCAGACACAGTGGTGCGTGCCTGTAATCCCAATATTTGGGAGGCTGAGATGGAAGGATCGCAGGTTGGAGGCCAGCCTCAGCAACTTGGCAAGGCTCTCAGCAACTTAGGAAGACTGTCTCCAAACAAAAAAATAAAATAAAACAGGGCTAGTAGTATAGCTCAGAGGTAGAGTGCCCCTGGGTTCAATCCCCAGCACTACATACACATGAGAGATGAGAGAGAGAGAGAGAGACAGAGAAAGAGACAGGAAGGAGAGAGAGTCACACAGCTCTAGCTGAGATCCAGCAAGCAGGTGCCCGCCCTTGCCCTAGGAACTCTAAGGCAGAAGGACTGCAGGTTCGAGGCCAACCTCAGCAACTAAGCAAGACCCTATCTCAAAACAATATTTCAAAAAGGGCTAGAAGAGCCGGGCGTGGTGGCGCACACCTGTAATTCCAGTATCTGGGAGGCTGAGACAGGAGCATAGCAAGTTTGAAGCCAGTCTCAGCAACTTAGTGAGATTTTCATCACCTTGGTGAGACCTTGTTTCAGAACAAAAAACTAAAATAGGTCTGGGGGTGAATTTCAGAGGTAGAATGCCCCAGGTTCAACCCTCAACACCACAAAAAGGGCTGGGGGTGTAGCTCCATGGTAAAGTGCTCGCCTAGCATGGATGAGGTCCTGAGCTCCGACCCCAGTGTACCTGCCCCCCTGGCCCCCCCAAAAAAGAAGGGACAGGTGAGGGGCGGTGACCCGAGTGTCTCTACAGTTGTGACTCAGGGACGTCACTCCCACCATCCTCAGCTGATTCAGACTCTCCCTGGAGGATGAGAGCCGTCAATCACACTCAATTGACCAAAAAACACAAACTCTGAGACCGCTGACTCGCGGCCTTGCTGCCGTCAGAGCTTGCCGGTGGCCTCACGTGACTTGTCAGGCTGCAGCTGAGGGACTCAGGCCCCAGGGCGAGAGTTACCCTGGGCTCCAAGCACGCAGTCCAGGCGAGAGAAGAGGGCGAGCCCACCACGGCGCACAATGTCCTGAGAAACGGAAGCCGCCGCAGCCCTCCTGGAGGAGCGCTCCCTCAGAAACCGGCTGACCTGGACGCAGAAGCCCAGCCAGCACCGCGCCTCCGGCACACCGCCTGCCACACAGCCCCCTCAGGACGGGGTCCCGGCCGCTCGGCCTGGTGGCCAGGAATTAGGAGGAGGTCCACCTTAGTCCTGTATGACTTGTCTTAACTGATGACATCGGCAGCAAGCCTACTTCCTCTACATTACTGCGCTTATCTGTGGTACTGGGATTGAACCCAGGGGCATTCTACCTCTGAGCTACACCTCCAGCCCCTTTTAAGATTTTTATTTATTTATTTATTTATTTATTTATTTATTTATTTATTTATTTATCTATCCATCTATCTATCTATTTATTTATTGGCACTGGGGATGGAACCCAGGGGCGTTCTACCTCTGAGCTATACCCACAGACCTATTTTATTCTTTATTTTGAAACAGGGTCTCACTAAGATGCAGAAGGCCTCACTCAGTAGCTGAGGCTGGCTGTCAACCTGCAATCCTCCTGTCTCAGCCTCCCAAGTACTGGGATTACAAGCGTGTCACCATGCCCAGCTCTTTTTTTTTTTTTTTTTTTTTTTTGAAACAGAGTCTTGCTAAGTTGTTGAGGGTCTTCCCACATTGCTGAGGCTGGCCTCAAACCTGAAATCCTCCTGTCTTAGTCTCCCAAGTATTGGGATTACAGGCACATGCCACCATGCCCGACTACATTACTGCTGTGTTTTTGGTTTTTTTGTGTGTGTTACTGGGGATTGAACCCAGGGGCATTCTACCTCTGAGCTACATCCCCAGTCCTATTTCTCATTCTTTATTTTGAAACAAGGTTTCACTAAGTTGTGGGGGGCCTCACTAAATAGCTGAGGCTAGCCACTAACCCAGATCCTCCAGTGTCAGCCTCCCAAGTACTAGGATTACAAGCGTGCACCACCACACCCAACTCATTACTGCTGTTTTACACTGCCAGGTTTGTGAGTCTAGAAAACCAATACAGGATTTCTAAGAATTGCATGGAGAGCTCCCAGCCGGGCATGGTGGCACACGCTTGTAATCCCAGTACTTGGGAAGCTGAGACTGGAAGATCTGGGTTTGTGGCCAGCCTCAGCTACCCAGTGAGGCCCTCCGCAACTTAGTGAGACCTTGTTTCAAAATAAAGAATAAAAAATAGGGCTGGGGATGTAGTTCAGAGGTAGAATGCCCCTGGTTTCAATCCCCAATACCGGAAAAAAATAAAATAAAATAAAAACTAAGACTCCCCAGCTCAGCCCAGAAGCTCAGCACTGCCAGCGTCAGGCCGGGCGGGATCCTGCAACATCCACAGCAATGCTCAGCGGTGTGTCTGATTCAGGAGCCCGTGGAATTGAAGAACGCCCCTCGGCTTCGAGAAGATCGTCCTGTCTGTCCGAGAGTGTGAGGCCTCTGAGGGAGAGACATGGTCCTGGCAGGTCCTGGCACCCTTCCCCCTGTCTCTCTGCCCACCCACAGCTCTCCTGCACTCCAGCCACCAGCAGATTCCTCCGAGACCGTCTGGACTCTGGGCCTGTCCGCTCCTTCCTCTGCGAGTTTACAATGCCTGGGTAGCCCTATCACAGCTGCCCAGTAGGTGCCTCGGTGCCCCAAACGAAAAATTAATTAAGTTTAAGGCTTCAGGTTATGTAAAACAAATTAAGTCTCTGCTTCATCAATTGAAGTCTCCAAACCTTGACACTAAGTTTACTTTGGAATATGCTATCTTTGAGTAAAACAGCACATACCTTCAAAAAACGGAAAGCATGTGTGTGTAGAGATTACATGAGCCGATTCAACTTTAGGAACTAGGTCAAAAATAAGGATTTTACCCCGTGCGTGTGTGGGAGAGCTCCTCCCATTGAATTATTCATGCCGATGTGCGCTCTGCTGTTTCAAGCTAGACAATTGAACATTGGTTTGGAAGGTCATTAACACCCAGGAAGAATGCAAATGGGTTTTCCCTCTTTTTAATTGTCATATCCTGAGACCTGCCCCCACGTGGAAAGGAAATGAAAGCAGGCTCTGTCCCTGGTGGGGGCGCCGGGCCCCTCCACCAACGGCGCTTCTCAGATGCAGCCGGGAACTTGGTGTTCCCGAGGGCCGCGGATTCTCCACGGAGACCCTGGCTTGGTGGGTGAGGGAGAAATGGACGTCCTATTTAAAGCGTGCTCTAATAAGCGAATAATAAGGAGTCTACTTCGCGGAGAAGGTAGAATTGGGGGCAAAGCTCAATTAGCCTAGAAAATGTCCCCTCAGCCTGACCACCGTGAGCTCCAGCAGTCCCTGCAGAATGGCAGCTGGGAAATCTTGCCGAGCCCGTCATTCTGGAAGCCCACGGAGGTGTCGGGACTTGCCCAGGGCTACCTAGCTACTTAATGACAGGGCGAGAGCTAGAATCCCTCTGGTCCCCAGCTGTGGGCTCACTCCGGCACCCCAGGAGGCTTCCGACCTGACGCTTTGCAGGTGGCAGCGCTCGGCAGCAGGCACATCTTGCAAAGAATGCGCGTGGGCTCTGTGCCCAGGCGTCAGGCGCCATCCGCCGTGTGAACCACGCTTTGCTCCCTCCAGGGTGGGGTGGGGGTGTCCTGTGCCCTGAGCCGGCCAGACACCACCCTGTGTTTTGGGTCCCAAGCTGTGAGCCCCCCCCCCACCCGATGCCATTCCCTGCCCAGCAGCCAGAAGACAGGCGTTCTTTATGAGGCACCCACCGGTGCAGGTGCAGCAGCTGCAGGCAAAGCCGCAAAGCTCCCCTTCTGCTGGGGCTCGGCGCCTCGCTGGGGGAGACAAAGAAAAGTCACAGCCAGCGGTGAGGACAGGTGCTCCTGGATGCCCAGGGGGGACCCAGGCTTGCTAGCTGCTGGTCAACAGCTCACCCCGTCCAGAATCACAAGGGTCAGGTCTTGGCGTGTATGAAAATCACCCAAGAGGCTCGTCAACGATGCAGGTCCCGGAGTGCGCCCACGACTCCGAGTGGAGTCGACTGCGTGGGTCTGCGGAGGGAACAGTCCTGCTTTCGAAGAACTCCCTGGAGCCCTCCTCCACGCCAGCAAGAATAGGACTGCCCATCAGAGACGTCCACCCGAGCCGCGGTCCCGGCCACATGCCTGTCACAAGGGCGAGTGGCAGGACAAGGAGCATGCAGAATATCCCCACTGGGTCCCCATGAACCTCACATGGACAGAATGACGGCTCAAAGACGTCCATGGCCCAGTCCCCCAACCTCTGTATGTCACCTAATGCAGGAGAAGGACCCGTGCAGACGTGACTGAGACACTGGGCTCACCTTCTGCTCCCAGATGTGACCTGTTAGCCTTTCAGGCCCTGGCAGGAGGCTCGGGACCAGCAGGTGAACAGGGGCCTGCACACCTGCCTCCTCACCCACTTCACACCTGCCTCTTCACCTGTGTCACACCTGCCTCCTTACCTGCGTCACACCTGCCTCTTCACCTTCGTCCCATCTGCTTCACACCTGCCCCCTCGCCTGTGTCACTCCTGCCTCCTCACCTGCTTCACACCTGCCTCCTCACCTGTGTCATACCTGCATCACACCTGCCTCCTCACCTGCATCATACCTGCTTCACACCTGCCTCCTCACCTGCATCACACCTGCTTCACACCTGCCTCCTCACCTGCATCACACCTGCTTCACACCTGCCTCCTCACCTGCATCACACCTGCTTCATACCTGCCTCCTCACCTATGTTATTCCTGCTTCACACCTGCCTCCTTACCTATGTCACACCTGCATCACACCTGCCTCCTCACCTACTTCACACCTGCCTCTTCACCTTCGTCCCATCTGTTTCACACCTGCCCCCTCGCCTGTGTCACTCCTGCCTCCTCACCTGCATCACACCTGCTTCACACCAGCCTCCTCACCTGCGTCACACCTGCTTCATACCTGCCTCCTCACCTATGTTATTCCTGCTTCACACCTGCCTCCTTACCTATGTCACACCTGCATCACACCTGCCTCCTCACCTGCTTCACACCTGCCTCCTCACCTGTGTCATACCTCCTTCACACCTGCCTCCTCTTCTTCACACTTGCCTACACTCCTGCCTCCTGACCTGAACACCTGCCTACACACCTGGCTTCTCACCAGCTCCCTCACCTTCATTCATACCTGCCTCCTCACCTGGCTCCTTACCAGCCTCCTCACCTCTCTGCACACCTTTGTTCACACTGCCTCTTCACTTCCACACCCATCTGCCACCTGCTCGCACACCTGCCTACACACTCCTGACACGGGTGTCCACTAGATGACTTTTTCTTTTTTTGCGGTACTGGGGATTGAACTCAGGGGCATTCTACCTCCAGGCTACACCCCCAGCCCTATTTTTTATTCTTTATTTTGAAACAGGGTCTCGCTAAGTTGCGGAGTGCCTCACTAGGTAGCTGAGGCTGGCCGCGAACCCGGATCCTCCAGTCTCAGCCTCCTGAATGCTGAGATTACAAGTGTGCACCACCATGTCCTGCTTCCACTAGATGATTTTTTTAAGCCGCACTTGAACAGCATTTCAGAATGCTTTGACCTATGAGCTATGACCATGTAGGTTGTTGGATGAGGGTGACCGAGGCCCTTGGGGCAGCGCCTGCTCTCCTGCTATGTCCAGACAGGCGCCCCAGTGTCCACGGGGAAGCGTCCTGCTCAGTGCCATGGGAGGAGGAGGCTCCCGCCGGCCTTCAGAACACACCCTGGGCCTCAGCGGATCCCAGTACATCCAAGGACCTGGGTCTGCAAAGGGCTCCCCTCCCTCTCCTCTTTTTTTTTTTTTTTTTTTTTTTTTTGCAGTACTGGGGATTGAACTCAGGGGCATTCTACCTCCGAGCTACACCCCCAGCCCTATTTTTTATTTTGAAACCGAGTCTCACTAAGTTGCGGAGTGCCTCACTAGGTAGCTGAGGCTGGCCGCGAACCCGGATCCTTCGGTCTCAGCCTCCCGAATGCTGGGATTACAAGCGTGCGCCACCACGCCCGGCTCCTCCCTCTCCTCTTAAATAGCTGTTAATTATATTCCACTGGCAGCTGCCACCAGGAATCATTATTGCCTTTATTTTTTAACAATCTGTATTAGTTATGCATATTATAGGGTTCAGTATAATATTTCCACACATGCATATGGTGTGCTAATCAAATCCACCCTCCTCACACGCTAAATGTAAACTAGTGACGACAGGGCACGATTCTACATTCAAGTTGACTTTTTAGCTTCCACACACTAGAGAGAATGCCTGATACTTGTCTTTGTGTGTCTGGCTGATTTCACTCAACATCATCCCTCTAATTCCATCTGTTGTGCTGTCGATGACGGCACTTCGCTCCTCTTTATGGCTGAATAATATTCCGTTCGCACGTGCTGCATTTTCTTGACCCACCCACGCACCGCTGCGTGCCCAGCTTGAGTCCCTAGCCGGCCGTCCTGAACAGCGCGGTGATGAGCAGCCTGCAGGTGTCTCTCCGGCATGCCGATTTCATTTCCTTTGGGTGCATACTCAGAAGTGGAATAGCGGATCACACAGTAAATCTATTTTTAGTTTTTTGAGGAACCTCCACACTGTTTTCCATAACAGCTGAACTAATTTACATTCATCACTTTTTAAGAAGTTGCAATAGGAGCCCGGGGTCCCCAGGCGGTGTGTCTCCCTGGTCCCTGGAGCTCAGGGACCTCTCCCTTCCTGAGCCCTCCCCGCCTCCAGCCCAGGGCCAGGCACCTGGCAGCCTCGCTCCTCATCTCCTTCCCGTCCCTGCAGAGCGGGGGGGAGGGGGCTCTGGCCTGCGTTTCGACCCCAAGGAGACCTGGGTGAGGGGGTGGTGTGGTGCAGGGTTTGACACCACCAGGGGGTGGGGGTGGGGAACAAAATGGACGCAGGGCCCCATTCAGATGTTCCCAGCCCCTGAGCCTGAGGGTGAAAGCAGGGGTGCCCCGTGGCGGGGAGGGGGCTGTAGGGTCCCCAGCATTCTCACAGACCGCAGCAGGCCCACTGAGACCTGGCCCAGCCCTGGCCCTGCACCTGCTACAAGCACCCTCCTCCTGCGGCTGGGGGGACAGGTCATGCCCACGCCCTAGTCTACTCCTCCATTCTCTGCTGAGGCAGATGCGGCTCCCACACCCCGCTGACACCAGAACGCTGCCGAGTGGGGACGCCACTCCTGCAGGGGACATCAAGGTCGCAGGACAGGAGGAATCACAGACGCCCGTGCTGTGAGACCCAGAGGAGCAGAGGAGCACCTGCCAGGGTCAGCGGGGCTCGAGTAGCCTCAGAGAGACGGCCAGCCGCTCCCGCAGCAGCCTCGGCTTCGCCTCTCCAGAGCATGATGGCTCTCCTTCCTCAGTTTCCCCAGCCCGTCTCAACACCCTCTCCCCTCCTGGACACGAGATCCTCGGCCACGTGTAGCTGCCCGTTAGAGTTGCTCTATCAGTCTGCACGGAGCTGGTCTCTCCCTCGGCCAGCACGTTGAGCGCATGTTTCCTCTCGGCTCTTCCTTGAATCCTACCGTCCCCGGCCCGGCCCGGCCCGGTCTGGCCCGGCTTCCTCGTAGCCACAACAGATCCCTGGATCCCTCCGCAAGGCCTGCTCTGCCAGCTACCAAGCTGCGCTGCCCCCCCCCCGCCCCCCATCGAAGGGTTTGGGGCAGGCTGAGCTCCAACGTGGCTGGGACCCGAGGGAGGGCGGCCTCGCACCTGCCTGCCTTTGCCAGGGACAGGAAGAAATGTAGACGGGAATGTAGAGAGAAAGTGATTGACAGCGCACACCTCTGGGTAACTGCTCCTGCGCATGCTCGGTCCCCACAGTCTCACCTCTGACGTGCTCCGCCTCCTCCGTCCGCCTCAACCCCTCTGCTCTGGGCTCCTAGGTCCTGACCACCCCGCGGGCCTTTCCCCCTAAATGAGCAGGACCATCCGACCTGTTTGGCTGGCCAGAGGTCCGGCCGGAGCACAGGGCCACAGAGCACAGGTGGAAGTCGGCTGTGCGGTGTCCCTGGTTGCAGAAGGCAGGCCGGGGGGGGGGGGGGCGGTGGAACTCAACGTGAGGGGTAGCAAAAGTTTCTGGCCAGCCGGGCGTGGTGGTGCACACCTGTCATCCTGGTACTTGGGAGGCTGAGACAGGAGGATCACAGGTTCAAAGCCAGCCTTGTCAACTTAGCAAGATCCTGATTCGAAATGAAAAAAATAAGCCCGGCGTGGTGGTGCACACTTGTAATCCCAGAATTTAGGAGACTGAGACAGGAGGATCACGGGTTTGAGGACAGCCTCAGCAAGTAGTGAGACTTTCATCAATCTAGCAAGAACCTGTTTCCAAAAATAAAATAAAATAGGACTGGGAGTGTAGCTCAGAGGTAGAATGCCCCCAGGTTCAATCCTTAGTATCTAAATAAATAAATAAATAAATAAATAAATAAATAGGGCTGAGGTGTAGCTTAGAAGTAAAATGCCCCGGGTTCAATCCCTAGTACAAAAAAATAAATTTTCAGCCAAAGGGATGTCAGCCCTGGGGGCCATGCTTTGGGGTCAAGGAGTCCTTCTGTGTCTCCCCAGCCTGAGGGAGCAAGGCTCTGTATATCCAGGGAATGCGCACCATTCTAGTGTGGACTTGAGATCTTCCGGAGGCCAGAGATAAGCAGCTTCCCTCCCTCTGCGGTGGTCCCTGACTGGGGCGGTTAAGGCCAGGCCCGGGGGCCGGTACAGTCCTACTGTCACATCTCCTCCTGTCCTCCTGGAACCTGCGCGTGAGTGTGGTGGCTTTGATCCTTGCTTTGATCCGGGCTTTTGATCCTTTTTTATTTTTTGAAACATGGCCTTGCAACCTGACATTTTACAATTTTAGACGTAGCAGAAGCCCTGGTAGAGCTGGGGTTCTCACGGGTGATGCAGAAGTCCGGAAGGCCAAGCTGCTGGCGTGCTCAGGAATCCCGGCAGTCCTGCCCCTAGGCATGCACTGGGAGGGTGGAGAGGAGCTCGGCGCAGGCTGGGCCACCAGGGGCACCCAGGGTCACCGAGGCCTCTTAGGAGGACCTGCCCTCCGTGGCAGTGGGGAGGACGGGTCACAGAGGAGACTCCGTCATGCTGGTTCTGGGGCGGCCACAGTACCCCCTCAGTGCCCTCTTCCAAGGTCTGCACCCTGGCCCACAATTCCACGGTCCAAATGCCTCTCAAACCTGGTCCGAACAGAGGTTGACGGAGGCTGCCCGCCACTGCTGTGACCACCCCAGCTGTATGACTTTCCTGTGCTCTCGCTGTGGAAGCGCGGGTGCGTGATGGCAGGGCGCTGCTCGTGCCCTACGGGTCTAGGTGAAACTGGACAGACACACTCCACCTTCGAAAGGTCACAGCCTTTTTTTTTTTTTTTTTTTTTTTGGTGCTGGTTATTGAACCCAAGGGCGTTCTACCTCTGAGCTACACCCCTATCCCTATTTTTTCTTTATTTTGAAACAAGGTCTAACTAGCTGAGGCTGGCCACAAACCTGCGATCCTCCTGTCTCAGCCTCCCAAGTACTGGGATTATAAGTGTGCACGACCACACCCGTCTAAGTCAAGGCCATTCTGAAACACAGCTGATGTCATGAGCTGTGGACGAGGGACTGTGGTCCTTCTTGTCCACTGAATATGGTTGTTGCAAAGTCATTCATTCATTCATTCATTCGTGAAATACCCATATGGCATGGTGATTCTCAAAATGCAGATCCTGGAGCTCTGTAAATAGCATTTCAGAGTGAGTAGTTTTCTTTTTTTTGTGTGTGTGGTACTGGGGATTGAACTCAGGGGCATTCTACCTCCGAGCTATACCCCCAGCCCTATTTTTTCTTCTTTATTTTGAAACCGGGTCTCACTAAGTTGTGGAGTGAGGTAACTGAGGCTGGCCGCGAACCCAGATCCTCCGGTCTCAGCCTCCCGAATGCTGGGATTACAAGCATGCACCACCACGCCTGGCTAAGTCTACTTTTTTTATTTTTGCATTTTTTATTTTTTTATAATAATTGGTGCATTGTAATCATACATCTTTGTTAGGTACAGGCTGATAAAGGCATATAATGCACACATTTCTCATTTAACCCCTTCCCCAATTCCCACCCCACTCCCTCGACCTCCCTCCTTCTCAACTTCAGTTTAGTGATTGACTTTGATATGTTTGTGAAAGTCCATCATGTGCATTGGGGTGTCCCCCGTCCCTCCCCCCTCCCCGCCCCGTCCATCCCCTCCAGTTAAGTCCACTTCTCAGTAAACCCTCACACACCTGTGCTTCAAGGAGTCCTTAGCACCAAGAACAAAACAGGGTGCGGTGGTGCACACCTGTAAATGCCAGTACTTGGGAGGCTGGGACAGGAGGATCGCAGGTTTGAGGCCAACCTCAGCAAGATAACAAGGCCCTCGGCAAATTTTTTTTTTTTTTTTTTTTTTTTTTTTTTTGCGGTACTGGAGGTTGAACTCAGGGGCATCCTACCTCCGAGCTATACCCCCAGCCTTATTTTTTATTCTTTATTTTGAAACTGAGTCTCACTAAGTTGCGGAGGGCCTCACTAGGTAGCTGAGGCTGGCTGCGAACCCGGATCCTCCAGTCTCAGCCTCCCGAATGCTGGGATTACAAGCGTGCACCACCACACCTGGCCCTCGGCAAATTTAATGAAGCCCTGTTTCAATTTTTTTTTTTTTTTAAAGGAGGGTCTGAGCCAGGCGTGGTGGCACACGCTTGTAATCCCAGCATTCGGGAGGCTGA
>PVLC010003302.1:0-30194 GCA_004027655.1 Graphiurus murinus | reverse complement strand
GCATTTGGGAGGCTGACACCGGAGGATCCGGGTTCGAGGCCAGCCTCAGCTGCCTAGTGAGGCACTCCACAACTTAGTGAGACCCGGTTTCAAAATAAAGAATAAAAAATAGGGCTGGGGGTATAGCTCGAAGGTAGAATGCCTCTGGGTTCAATCCCCAGAACTGAAAAAAAAAAAAAAAAAGGAAGAGGTAGGGAATGAAGAGCCAGCAGCAGGAGGGCCTTGCTTGGAGGTTCCAGAGCCCGAGAGGTGGAGGCTTACAGAGGAAGACTGCACCATTGAAGGGCACAGAGAGGATGTTTCTGAGTCCCCATGTGTGGAAGCCACTGCTTCTAATTCAAGCCACCTAGTGTACTCTTTAAAAGTTTACTGCGAGCCAAGTGTTTGTGGTACACAACGGTAATCTCAGTACTTGGGAGGCTGAGACAGGAAGATGGCAGTTTCAAAGCCAGCCTCAGCAACTTAACAAGCCTGTCAACAATTTAGTGCAACCCTGTTTCCAAATAAAAAATAAAAATAAAATAAAATAGAGGCAAGCATGGTGGCACACTCTTGTAATCCCAGTACTTGGGAGGCAGAGACAGGGGGATCACAGGTTTGCAGCCAGCCTCAGCTACTTAGTGAGGCCCTGTTTCAAAACGAAAATAAATAAATGAGCTAGGGCTGAGGCTATAGCTCTGAGGTAGACTGCCCCTGGGTTCAATCCTCAGGGGTGGTGGGAGGCAGCCAGTGAGGATCCTATGAGCTGGAGAAGCAGGTTGGAAGATTCTGCAGGGAAGAGCTGGCGTGGGGGTGGGGATGGGAGGTGGGAGACTGCGGAGTCGGGGTCCTCCTTGAGGGAGAGCCAGCGTCCTTGCTGATGCACAGGGTGCAGCTGGGGAGAGCCAGCGGGGGGTCACGGCATCCTCCCTGGGCTTGTCCAGAGCTGTCAGGCCAGTGGGGGAAATCGGGACACTGGAAGGCTGGGGCTCTGATTTGGGTGGGCAATTCCAGATGCCCACTGGCCCTCCCAGGGCAGGACGGTAGGAGGCAGCCGCACCCAGAGCCCGCTTCAAAACTGCAGAGCAAACCTGGTAGCCAGGAACACTGGGCGGTAAGACACATCCCTTGAGGGCAGGCTGGCGGGAAGTGAGAGGAGAGGGGTTACCGCACAGGAGGGAGAGCACAGGAGAAAATGTCAGCCTCTCTCTCTCTCTCTCTCTCTCTCTCTCTCTCTCTCTCTCTCTGCTGCCCTAGCACCCAAGCCCCTCCAGTGGCTGAGAAAGTGAGTAGCAGCAGTTCAGACCCCCAAGATCCCCAGAAAGAATTTATTATGAAGCCAGGTGTGGTGGTGCACACTTGTAATCCCAGCATTCGGGAGGCTGAGACCGGAGGATCCGGGTTCGCGGCCAGCCTCAGCTACCTAGTGAGGCACTCCACAACTTAGTGAGACCCTGTTTCAAAATAAAGAATAAAAAATAGGACTGGAGGTATAGCTCGGAGGTAGAATGCCCCTGGGTTCAATCCCCAGTACCGCCCTCCCCCCCAAAAAAGAACTGGGGCACAGCTGAGAAGGAGCTTCCAGCTTCTGCCCAGCAAGGTGGTAAGCGGGAGCCAGGGAGGCCCTAGGCAGGTCAGAACCTCGGTTCCCTGCAGGAAGGGCTGGGGCTGAGTTTGCTCTGACAGGTGCGAATGAGAGAGGCCAGACTTCTGCCCCCGGCTCAGGCAGCACCTCCGGGGGTGCCCTGTGCTGGGCCCCCTCCATCCCGGCACTTGAGCTCCCTTCCCGCGTTTCCGCTCGTCCGCCAGGCATTTTAATCATTTCGATTCTACCATGTGTCTTCATAGGAAGCAGGCTTTCCCCAAACACTCCTTTCTAACAAGATGTCCGGATCCTTTGCTACAGTGATTTCCTCCCGGACCACTGAGGATGAGAGGGGTCACTGAGCAGTAATCCTCCGTAACCTCTGACCTTTTCCATCTCCCCTCCCCCTCCTCCAAGGTCCTCCGGAAAAGCCGTGCGCACATTTATTACAAGGTAGGGAGATGCCAGCGGGCAGTGGCTACGAAGGGGGAACTTCTTGCAGGTGCGAGCTGTAGCAGGTGTACCGAGGCCCACCTAGCCCGGGCGGGGACCCGAGGCCGAGTGCGCGCGCGCACTCGCGCGGGTCGATACTGCAGATCGATTTCTCTCGGTAGGCCAGGCTCCGGGCATCTGCTGCGGGTGGAGAGGCGGTGTCTGGCCCCCCGGAGGCATGCTTGGGTGTCCGCCCCTCCCGTCCCCTCCCCCAGCACCGAGAATATCAGGGCAGCAGCCTAAGACTTAAATTTTTAGAGAAGGGTACTTGCAGGGGGGAGGCTTCGAAGGACTCAGCTACTTAGGACTCCAAGGCCGCGGAGACCGCGCAGGGGAAGTAACTAGATTAGGTCTCAGGCCGCCTTGGCAACCCCCGAGTCTCCCGGACGCTTAGAACGCGGAGAGGAGGGAGTGGAACCAGCCGGAGCCCAGAGCCACCAACACCCGAGTGGACGACGCCTGCCACGGGCCCTCCCGGCGGGTGGGGGTGGGGAAGCACTCCTTCAGGCCGTGCCACCCTGGGGGAGCCCACCCTTTCGCGGAGCCCAGGCTGCCCGCTTTGAAGTTGCTGCGGCCTCCGCGGTCCCGCCCCGCGCCGCGCAGCACCGCCGAGTCCGCGCAGGGCCCCGGCTTTGTCGCTAAGCACTTATTGCAGCCGCTCATTGGACCACGGCGGTGGGGCGATCGCTGCCCTCTGATCTGTGAGCTGCGAAGAGCTCAGCGGTTCATTCACAGACCCGCGCCCCAGCGGTCCCCGGGCGCGCCCCGGGCGCTCGGCGCTGGGGAGGAGCCCGCTCCAGCCACGCCCTTCGCCTCCCGGCCCAGAGGCTCAGGATTTTGGGGATGGGGGAAGCAGGATTTCGCTTGGGAGGAAAAGTTCTGGAGCCAAGTAGATCGTGGCTCTGACTCACTGCCCACGCGGCCAGGGTCCCAGTCCCCTTCTCCCTAGAAGACAGGGGCGCGGCCGGACGCATCTCCTGGGTCCTGCTTCTAGCTAAAGGACTCGCGTCTAGACACCCGCCCATACCCCTCCCAGCCACGGAGCCCCTCCCTCCTTCCCTGGACACCTGGAGGCGCTCGGCAAGTCGGTAGAAATCACCCCTAAAACTGTGCTCGCCCTGAGGTTAGCCGCTGCTCAGATGGCACGGCGGGAGGGGGGGAGGTGGCGAGGATTTGGTTTCCTCAATCCTTGAAGGAAAACCCTCTGGGATCCTCCTGGGAGTCTAACACTAGACGCTCCATCGAGGGGTCCCCTCACCCACCCGATGCCCCAGCGAGATGGGAAGGAGATTTTGGAGAGGGAAGGGAGGCCGAGTCCCCAACAGAGGCTGGCTGCTAATTCTGGAAAGATAGAGGGGTCATCCTCGAACGAGCAAAGGCCCGCGCCGGGACCCACCGGTCCACTCACACCCTCCACCCACCCCAGCGGTACCCAGCCAGCTCCCGCCGAGCGTGCGCACTCCGCCAAGCAGGCACGCGCGGCGAGAACCCAGCGCGGGGCCCCCGCGTCTCCGCCTGGGACGCGGGGACACCTGCTCTTGCGGTCCCGAAGACCGGTACTCTGCTGGGCACCGCTGGGCCGCTCCCAGGTGACTCGGGGGGCGCGGGGGTCCTCTCCAGAGCCTCCGGGCCCGCGGGGTGGTCAGCACGGCGGTGAGTCCCGGCAGAGCCATGCTACTCACCCAAGACCCGTGGGAGGCCCGAGATCCCCGCCGTGAGCCCCTCGGCACCCAGCCCCAGTCCCTCCTGCGAGCCTGCGAGCGCGCGCGGCGCCGGGTCCGCAGAGAGCGAGCAAGCCTCCGCACAGACCCGCACCGCCGCTTTCTTTTTGCCCGGTTTTGTTTTCCAGGAGCGTTTCTGCTGCGGGCCAGAATGGCTTCGCGCCTGCATTCAACCCGGCCCTCGGACCCTGGCGGACGCTCTCCTCTTTGGGCCTCCTGATCCTAAATCCATTCGGGCCGCAGACTGCGGGGAATGCTCCTAGAGAGACGTTTCCAACCCAGGGAGCCGTGGTTCCGCTTTCTGCGTTCAAGACTGAGATCTTAGGGCTGCTTTGCAGGAGGCGCAGCTGAACTTGTAGCTGTGAAGCGCTCCGAAAACCCCAAGTGTCGCCCAGTGCGTGTCGTTTGTTTGGGGGAACCAGCGCTTTGCCCTAGGATCGCGGTATCGCGCCTGGGGATACAAGCGTTCCAGTCCAGACGGATGCGTCCAGAGACAACCTCCCCCACCCCGAGGCGCAGCCCCCAACATCTGTATAACACAGGGCCTGAGCTGCCGCCAAAGTCGGCCCTGGCAGCGCGAACTGAGAACTAAAATCGGGCAGTTAATGAGAACAGCTCGAATTTCTCACCCCCGGTACATGGGGAGGTGTAAAGCCAGAGGAATTTAAGGGCATTAGCTGCATATGTGGGAAATCCTCGCCCATATCCCGTTTCTCTCAGCTGGCCGGCGCTAATACTCCAAGTGGTGTAGAGTTGCAGGGCTTTGCGTGGTCACAGAAGCTGTTGTGTTTTAGGGGATTAAATGATGTGAGAGACACACAAAACCCCGAGACTCCACAACCTGCTTTACAGCACAAAGAGGTTTCCTGGAGAGAACTGGGATGTTTTCAGAGGAAGCTGGGAGGAGGTTTTGGGGAGGATAAACAGAGCACTTTTATAACACGTCTCCACTTGAAAATCCTGCTGGCTGGGCTTTTCCTTCGATGGAGCCAGAGGAGCTGGGATGAGAGGAAGAAGGAAAAGGGACTTGGGAGAGGCAGAGAGGGGCTCCCTCCCTGGTGGCGGCAGTGACACAGGACAGCTGTCCAGACCAGGGGAGTTTGGACCTTGGGAAACAGGAGGGACAGGTGCCCAGGGTGCTGCTGTGGTTCCAGAGCCCATCCGAGGGTGACTCACAGAGGTCATTCCTGAGCCTTTGTGTCTGTGAAAGATCGCCACGCTTCACACCAGTGTGCTCCTGTCGTTAACACGGGAATCCACTGGGTACCAGGACCCTCCCCCCACATACACATTCAGGAGGTATGCCCATTAAAGGTCCTCCTGCTAAAGAAATGACCAGCCTACCAAACTCAGAGGAACTGACCAATGATTTAATTAAGTGGAGGAAATGTCTGGATTTAATTCACAATTTAGTCACCTTTTTAATATAAAACTGCATATTCAGCTGTTTGATAAAGGGAAAAGAAACCAATTCCGCTACTTTAAACATGCATTTTAAAGTCTAAACTGGCAAGGTGGCGCATGCCTATAATCCCAGCATTTGGGAGATTGAGACAGGAGGATCACAGGTTTGAAGCCAACCTCAGCAATTTAGCCAGACCCCTTAGCAACTTAGTAAAATCTTGTTGCAAAACAAAAGATAAGCCAGGCGTGGTGGCGCACGCTTATAATCCCAGCATTTGGGAGGCTGAGACCAGAGAATCCAGGTTCATGGCCAGCCTCAGCTACCTAGTGAGGCACTCCGCAACTTAGTGAGATCCTGTTTCAAAATAAAGAATAAAAAATAGGGCTGGGGGTGTAGCTCGGAGGCAGGATGCCCTTGAGTTCAATCCCCAGTACCGCAAAATAATAATAATAATAATAATAATAATAATAATAATAATAATAATAATGAAGGGGTAGGGATATCCGGGGTTCAATTCCCAGCACCCCTCCAATTCCCCCCCCCAAAAAAATCCTGTTACCCAGTATATAACTACATGAAGTTTCCCAGCTGAGTACTATTCAGTTGCTGTTGACTTCCCGGCTGGGGAGGTCATTTAGATATTTTTTTCCCTGTACACTAAGCTATCCTAATGGGCTATCCACCAACTGCAGGACATTTGACTGGGTTGACCCACCTGGTTTGATTAAAGATTGTACCTGCCTTAAATTCTGGATCTGTCGAGCCATTCAGATTGTATTTCCCCAAATCCGCAAAGTTAGCATGTGGGAGTTTATTCTACTCTTGCCTCTTGGTGACACCTGTGGCCTTCAGGGACAGAAAGAGACTAGAAACCTCTCACCCTGTGAGGCGAGGGCTGGGGTGGGGATCAAGATTTTCTTTTGAACATCTTGTTTTCTTTCCAAAGGTCAAAAGGTAGACACTAGCATTTCCCCCAGCTGTAAGCAAGATTGGAGAGAGTGCTGGTTTTTTCAAAGCTGGACACCCTTTCAGATGTTTTCCTTCCTGTTTTGGTGTGCTTAGCTGGCTCAAGCCCTAGGGGCCAGTCTCGAAATCCCTTCAAGACAAACGATTTTACTCTAGATTATTTGGAATATGGGGGGGGGGGCGGTCATATTCCTTAGAGTCGAGGTACTAGGTCACGGGACAGTGGAAGCTCGGGACCATGGCCCCTGCAGATGCCAGCATGCTGGTCTGCAGGGTGACCGAGGTGGGAGGGGCCCAGCGATCTCCCCTGGATGGAGACCTGATGTAAAAGTCTGAGCCGGGGGTGTGGAAACCGGGACTGCAAGTCTGGGTCATTCTGGGGAAGCCAGACTCCCTCAAGCAAGAGTCCTGGCCCAGGAGAATCGCCCAGGGGGGCTGGATGGGGCCCGCAGAGGACTTAGCTAGGGTGTGGAGTTCACTAACAGGAGGGAAGCCATCCTCTCGGTTCTCAGCTGAATCTGTTTTCAGGAGAAACCAGGTCTTTCCGGCCTTCAGCTCCAGCTCGGGATGGCTGCCAAGTACCCGCACCGCCTGGCTCTCCCCGAAGGGCGCTGGGGTGAGCGTCTACTGCGGGTCCTCTCCCGCTGGCCAGAGCAGGAGGGTGCACCAGTGGGTGCCTCGCCCGCCCACCCCAACACCCGGGGCGCTCTGGCTGAGCTTCTCCAGCGAAGTGGCGGGATTGGCCGACAGCTACAGATGCCCACCACCCTCCGGGACGCAGGGAGGCCCGCAGCCCCTCGCAGACCCTCGGTGCGGGCCGCACGGCACCCCTCGCCGGCCTGGGGCGCCGGAGGCGAAGGCCTGGCGCGGGAGGGCGTGTGCGCCCGAGTCTGCACTACGCTCCCGGAGCTCCGGGGCCCTTTCCAGGCCGCCCCAGCTGCATTTAACCCCTTCCTCCCTGGGGTCATTGGGACGCGGTGCCAGTCCTCCGGCGGTCTGTCCGCCTGTCCTCCCTCGCTCGCAGGTGAGCCCAGGCCCGGGAGCGCAGGGCCCGCTGTCCCCGCCCGACCCCCGTCCACGCCCCCTCCTGCGCCCCTTCCTTTTGGCCTTTGTCTGCTCGCGGGGCCGGGCGGCGGCACCCGGAGCCTGGGGTGACTCTCTCGGGCTCGGTCCCTCTGCCTGCCCGGCGCCCGGGGCACAGCGGTGCCGGGCTCGGCGGCGGCAGGGGCGCAGGCCTGGCCTGGCCTTTTCGGGCTCAGATTTCGCTCTCCGAAACTGTCTCTTCCGAGCGAGTGACCGGGACCCCCGAGAGCGGAAGCCGCCCCCACTGCTTTCGTTATTTCTTAGTGGCCCATCTCGACCTAGAAAAACCAGGGGAGTACGGGCACGGTAGAAGGATCGGGAAAGTCACCCTTCTCTGGGGTCGTTTCAAGAAAAAAAATATAATAAGTAAATAAAAAATAAATAAATAAACGGGGGCCGGATCGGCAGCCCAGCGTCTCCGGGAACTTGTCGGCCACCAAGCTGCGGAGTCCCGCGCCCGCGTTTCTTTTGCAGCAGCAGCGGCGGGCGGTCGGCGCTACGAAGTCCGCCCTCCCCTTTGTACCCTTCCAAGCCCTTTGTGCAGCCAGCTCCGAAAGGTGGAGGAGACTTCTGTGTATGCGGGTGGTTTGCGGGCGCGCTCCTGGCCCCCGGAGAGGGTGGAAGGGAAACGAGGTTTGGGGGCCAAAGCTTCCCGCCACGGTCGGGGAGAAACAAATGCCCGGTGCTGGCTGGTCCGAGGGTGCACCGAGGGCGGCGGCCATTCTCCACGGAGAGCCGGAGGAAGCTCCGCGGCCGGGGCTGGCACCCGACTAGCCCAGCCCGGGGAGGGAGGAGAGGCTCGGAAAATGCCGCCTTTCCCCACCGAATCCCCACTGCCTGGGGCCTGCCCCAGATGGGGCCGGAGGCTGGGCGCCAGGCACGTTTCAGAAGCTTCCTGAAACAGCTTGTGCAGATTTCTGTTGTGAGACTTAAGATCCCCCTGGCCCCTCAGCAGTGAAACTTTCTGCTGCGGCTTCATCCAAGCCTCTCTCTCTCTCGGGGGGCCCTCTGGAGGATGCCGGCTCTCCAGGGTCCCTGCTCCCACGGCTGATTTTTATTTCCCTTTAGGGGTGGGCTCTGGGGCCCCATAGGCGCCTCCAGTCATTTCTCTCCTTGTTCTTTGATTCTATCTCTTCTCTCCACCTTCCACTCTTCTTTTTCCCAAGAGCAACCTAGGAACTCCCGCCCTCTGTGTGGCAGTGCATGGAGACTTGGGTCAGCTGACCACAGCCTCCCGAACAGGCCAGGTGGGCTTGGAGCTACCCTGCTTCTGGAGATTGTGCTGGGGCCAAGGGTCCCGTTCTCCGGAGAGGACCCCGCTGGAGTCCAGCACCTTGGGCTCATCCAAGGCTGCGGCAGAAGAGGCAAGCTTCCCCAAGACACCTGAGGACACCTGGCCGGAGCCAGCCTAATTGGTTTTCGTGACGGTGGAGAGGCTAACCTGGGGTGATCTGCAAGGAAGGCAGAGCTCTGAGCCCTCCCTGGCCTCTCCTCGGTGAGGAGGTCTGCAGAAATGGGGCTACCTATTCCTGGGCTGGTGGTGATAGGGTCCCCCAGGTATCATGAAACTTCTCCCCCAAACCCTTAGCATGTGTTAACAGGATGTCCCCAGCTCCATTTTCCTAGAGACAGGTGGACTATGGGGCTTTATTTATTTTTGAGGCTCAGGGAGGACCCCTGGCAGGTCTGTGTCTAGCCAAAAACATGGGTAAGGACTCTTCTAATGCAGGAAGGTGGAGGGTGGCGGGAGGGGAGACTAGAGTCACCCCATCCTCTCTGGGACTGGTGCAAAGGCGAGGTGCCCAGACCCCCTATCTGTCTCCTAGGTCTACCTGCACTCAGGCTCTGTGGCCCAGCCCAGAACCTCCTCCCCCCTTCGCCCCTGCGGGAGGGAGCAGGCCTGGCTAACTGTTGCTTCTTGCCCCACCCCTGCCCTGCGGGCACCCCAAGTCGGCCTGCTGTCCCCAGCCAGTGCAGATGGAGGACAGGTGCTCAGCCAGGCTAGGACACACCTTCAATCTCCAGGCGACTGGCAGGTCTCTGTCTGGAGGCTACCGGACCTTGACCCTGGCCAGCCACTCAGGATCTGTCCAGCCTGGCAGCGAGGCCACGCAGGGGTCCCCCTCTGCTCCCCTTCCCTGCCCTCCTTCCTGTTCTCCTGCACCTTCGGAGCTGCTCTTTGGATGTTTCTCAGAGTTCATGGGTTTCCATACAAATATATTTTAAACGATGGGCCGGCCAGCTGGGGTAAGAGGAGGTGTTTGGTGGAGAGAGAGACGCCCACTGGAAGGAGACCAGGGAGGGTGCGGAAGAGAAGAAAGAAAAGCAGAGAGACCAGGACATTCTGACGGCAACTGGAGGGACGTTTAGGAGGCATGAGGGAAAGAGAGAAGGGAACCGGCCGCCCTGCTCGCCGGTTCCCACTCTCCTTCCTGAACTGGCCCTGCTTTGCTAAGGAACTAGTTTAAAGGATGTTAAGACAAAGAGACGAGCCCAGCAGTCCGGTAGCCCCTCTTCTGCCTGAGTAGCGTCCTCGCTGGGGGGCTCGGGTGACGGGGGCAGAATCGCGGGGCAGCGCCCTCCGGAGTGCTTCCCTTCCCGAAGTGAGCAAGGCTTGGCTGAACGCTCAGCTCTCCTGGCCTAAACATAAGATTTAGTTAGCACCCTCTAAGCGCCTTTATTCCTTCTGCAAACAGCACCCGAACGGTTCCGGGTCTACAAGCACACTTCCAGAGGACCGACGTCCCGGGTGGAATCCTACCGTATGCACGCGCCTCCCTGCACACGCACACGCACACGCACGCACACTTAGAATAAGTGTCTGCAGGAGGAGTGTCCTGCGCACCCGCTTGGCGTTTAAGACCGGATGCTGCCGCGTTACCAAAGTCAAACGTAAGTGACAATTTTCCTCTCTGCCAGCAAGGGAAGAGGACTACAAAAGTCCCTTTGTATCTCGGCAGCTCATTTAATATTATTTATGCATTTTTGTGCAAGGAATTGTGGGATTTCTCCCCACGGTAAACAATATGGAAATGCTAAAAATAGCAGTCTTCCAGCGTGGGGCCGACATCTGCGCACCGGGGTGAACCCAGCGAGGTTGTGGCGGGGTCCCCCCAGGTCCCCGAACCGGGGAGGAGACCCAGCAAGCGCGAGCGGGCGCGCAGGACTCGGCTTGGGGTCTCGCCGGGGCTGGGGAGGGGGCTCCCGCGCCGCCAGCCCGAGCGCGCGGCCCCTTTAAGGGGGGGAGGGGCGGCGGGCGGGGGAGGGGCGGCGGGCGGCCCCTGTCACCGGCGCGTCACGTGGGCGCGCGGCGCGGCGGCCATTGGCCCGAGGCACGTGTCCAGGAGACCGGCCCGCGACGTCACTCGAGGGGGCTCTGTTAAAAATAAGAACAAAAATCGAGAGTGAAAGTGTCTCGGGTTGCGCGAAGTGGCCTGGAATCCGTTCCCGAGCCCGCGCGGAGCCGAGGCGGCGAGGGCGCGCGGCCTCCCCCATGCGGCTCGGGCCGCGGGGCTCGGCGGGGCTCGGCGGGGGCGCAGCCGCACGCCCGGGGGGCGCCCCGGCCCGCAGCGGGGCGGCGGCCGAGCGCAGCGCGGGCCCGCGGGCCTCCATGTGCGCGCCGAGCGCGGGCGCCCCGCACCCTCGAGGGCCGGCCGGGGCGCGCGGACGGGGCCGGCGGGGAGGCCGCGGCGGCCGGCGCGGGCCGGGACGGCCGTGAGCGCGGGGGCGCTGCCTGCATGCGCGCAGCTCCATCGCGGGGCGCAGCGCGAAGCCCGGGGGGCGCCCGGGTCCCCGCCGGCCCGCGGGGACGGTCCGCAGCCGGGCGCGCCGCGGAGACGGGGACCTGCCTCTTTTGAATCTCGCGGCGTCCGGGCGAGCGGAGCGGCGCTGGGTCCTCTCTAACCCGGCCGGTGGATTCGAACGTGGCTCGGCGCGGAGCGCAGCGGGCGACTTGCGGAGCCCCAGCCTGGCGGCCCGGCGCGCCCCGGGAAGGCTCGCCGGGGCGGGGGCGCGGGTGTCGGCGTGCGCCGCGGGCGGCCCGGAGGCTGCAGCGGAGGACGGTCCCGCGAGAGCCGGCGGGGATTTGCTGTGAAGCATGGAGGAGAGTGAGCCCCAGCCGGGCGAGGCGGCGGCGGCGGCGGCCGAGGGGCAGCGGCAGCCCGAGTCCAGCCCCGGCGGCGGCAGCCCCAGCGACGCGGACACCGGCCGCCGGCGCGCTCTGATGCTGCCCGCGGTCCTGCAGGCGCCGGGCAACCACCAGCATCCGCACCGCATCACCAACTTCTTCATCGACAACATCCTGCGGCCCGAGTTCGGCCGGCGCAAGGACGCGGGGACGTGCTGCGCGGGCGCGGGCGCAGGGAGAGGCGGCGGCGGCGAGGGCGGCGCGAGCGGGGCCGAGGCGGGCGGCGCCGGCGGCGCGGAACCGCTCCTGGGCTCGGGCGCCAGGGATCCCCGGTCGAATCCGCCGTGCGCTCCCGGCGCGGGAGGAGGAGGACCGCTACCCGCCGGCGGCGGCGGCGACTCTCCGGGCGACGGAGAAGGCGGCTCCAAGACGCTCTCGCTGCACGGCGGCGCCAAGAAAGCCGGCGACCCCGGGGGTCCCCTGGACGCGGCGCTCAAGGCTCGAGGCTTGGGCGGCGGCGACCTGTCGGTGAGCTCGGACTCGGACAGCTCGCAGGCCAGCGCCAACCTGGGCGCGCAGCCCATGCTCTGGCCGGCCTGGGTCTACTGCACGCGCTACTCGGACCGGCCTTCTTCAGGTGAGCCCGCGGGCAGACTCGTGGGGGCTGCGGGGGCGGCGCTGGTGAGGGAACTTACCGCGAGGAAAAGACTTGGTGCGTCCTCCACCCCAGACACGCGCGGTGACGCCTTTTGGGGCTGACGCTGGCCGGCGCAGCGGCCAGACAGTGGGAGCAGACGGACTCACGCGGCACGGGCGCCTTTAAGAACCGCAGAGGCCAGAAAGGGTCTTTCGGGCATCTCCTCGCTGGCCCCAGCCCACCCTTCTCCCCCGATGGTAGTTTGTCTGATGGGAACCGGGATAGCTGAAAGATAGGCCCGGAAGGCAGTACTTTGAACCCCCTCCCCCGTCTTCCAACTCTGTCCAGATCAGGACGCCCCAGCCACCCCCAGGTTATCCCAGCTGTGGTCTGGGGAGGCTCCCTGCTCTTCTTCGGGTCCTTCCAGCCGGAGCTTGACCAAGGGAGGGGAGAAGGAAGACAAGCAGAGAGAAAAGAGGGATGCAGAGGCCGCTTCCCCTTTGCTCTGCCATATTTGCAGAACCGCGGTGGAGGAGCCCAGTACTTACTCTTCCTGCACCCAAGTTGGAGAAGGACCACCACTGTCACTGCACTTGAGATTCCCCCAAGTAGAAAGGGCCTCCAGAAGGGCGTCCTCACGCTGCCCGCCCGCAGTGGGCAGGGAGGCAGCTTTTGGGGGTGTGCAGAGGCCCTAGCTATATTTTTGTCCTACATCTAAAGAGCTAAGTCCGTTTCTGTGTAGCTGCCTCTTAGATGCGGGTCTGCAGCCAAGGGGGCGCCATTAGAGGTGGGGTTCGTTTGTCCCGAGCTGGCAGCGGCTCCCCCTCTGCCCCCCAACCCTCAACTGTTTTCCAGATCGCAGCGGGAAAGAGAGTCGCCCCTGGGCGGCCTTCCCACACAGTGTGTCTCCATTTCTGATGAAATCCAAATTTCTCCAGCTAGACCTGAATTTGCTCCATTGTTCTCGCCTCCTTCCTTTGTTAATATTTAATTAACATAGAGGCCCACAATGTCGGGCAGCCGGGAGCCTCGGTGTCCGGCTTTGTGTAGCGCCGGCAAAGAAGTGACTGTCGCGGCCAGGCCCGGCTTTGGCGGAGCGGGCAGCACGGTCCGGCCCCGCTGAGTGGCTGGCATTTCCTGGGCTTAACGCCCTCCTTCCCCCCAGAAACGTTTCTTCCTGGGTGCTTAGGAACGAAAGACCCAGAGGGCTTTTGCCGAGAGAGGTTTGAGTCTGTTTTAAAGACTTGTGTTTGCCTTGTGAAAGAAAATCAAGACAGAAGAGGGAACTAAAAATCATTTTAAGGAGATTTTCTTTCCATAAAATAATGTCTTTTTGAGACTGGTTTGTGTATGCGTGAACAGGAAGCGGGACCAGAGGAGTGGGGAGCCAGGAAGAGTGCTTGGGGGGGGGGGTCCAGAACCCGTGGTCCAGGAGAGCAAGGCCAGGCCAGGTCTCTGCAATTGCAGGGCCGGGTGGGGGGTTTCAGAACCCTGTTTCCTTGCCCTTGGCATCCCTCAAAGCCGGTCAGTGCACCCCATCAAAGCCAAGTCCACCAGTGACCGTGCACGGGAATTCATGGGTATGAGCGGGTGTGTTTTTACAACTAAAACCAGCATTTGAGCAGAACGGCTCTGGGTGACCCCTGTCGTGTCCACAGCCCCTCTTTCCCCCTTCCGGTTTGCCTCCTAGAGAGAGTGACCCTTAGATTGGCACCGAGGGAGTCCCTGTGCCCACTGTGAGCCCTCGGTTGGCCCTCTCTTGGACTTGGCTGGGCTACCCGTCCAATCTTCTGACCCGGGTAGTGCGCAGCCCCGACCTCCTCCGCCTTCCGGGCAGGGGCGGCCGGTTCCCTGGCGCCAAAGGGGCCTCCGAGGTCTAGCCCTCTGCAGATTCCTCCACCTCCAGGGGCAGGGGCCTGGGATGAAGCGGCGGCCCAGTGCCCCCAAAGTTGACTCCTGTGCCTCACGGTGGAGAAACCCAGACCACTCCCTGGCCACAGGAACTTCCAGAAGCCCACAGGGGGGGAAAAAAAAACCCACTAAGCTCCTTCCTTCTGCACTGGAAGGCCTGGTCCGAGGACCTTAATTAACACCACTTACAATGTGGCCCAAACCTGGGGCAACTGCACGGGGAGCGAGAAGGGTCAAGAGTGAAGGCCTGCTCAAGGTCAGCTGGGCCACCTGCATCCAGGTGAGGCTGCCCAGGTTTCAGGGAGGAGGGGAATGGGCTTGCAGGGAATGCACGGGACAGCGGAGAGCAACTCAGCTCCTTCCCCACTCTGGAAAGGCCCCCTTCCGCCGGGAAACAGTAAACTTGGGAGGAGGCTGGAGGAGCCTCTGGGCCGCTCTTACAGTTCCCTGTGGCCTCCCACGCCAGCACCCTGTCAGGCAGCGTTCCCTGGGAGGGCTCTTCCTACTCCTCCTCCACACCCACCCCCATTTCTTACTCCTGGACAGAAAGAAAGAAAGAAACAGGCCAGAAAGTGTTGGCTCTCTGCTTTCCTCTGGGAGTTTTGTTCTCATCTGCAGAGCGCTGGTTTTTGATGGGCTCTAGACCTTCACACCCACACCCACAACTTTCCTCCGCTGCCGACGGGAGGTGGGCGGGAGCTAGCCCAGGGCCAAGGCTAGCCAGCTCCCTTGCTGCTCCCCTGCAGGGCGGACTGGCCTTGGCCCAGTCTCTACCCCTCTGGGAGGAGACTGAGTCTAACCTCTGGATAAGGATGCCGAGACTCCAGTAACCTCTGTCTTCCGGCCCTCCACACTACCCAGGTCCCAGGTCTCGAAAACCAAAGAAGAAAAACCCTAACAAAGAGGACAAGAGGCCGCGCACAGCCTTCACGGCGGAGCAGCTGCAGAGGCTCAAGGCGGAATTCCAGACCAACAGGTACCTGACCGAGCAGCGCCGCCAGAGCCTGGCCCAGGAGCTCAGCCTCAACGAGTCGCAGATCAAGATCTGGTTCCAGAACAAGCGGGCCAAGATCAAGAAGGCCACGGGCAACAAGAACACGCTGGCCGTGCACCTCATGGCTCAGGGCCTGTACAACCATTCCACCGCCGCCAAGGAGGGCAAGTCGGACAGCGAGTAGGGCGGGCGCCCGCGGAGGCCAGGGCTCAGGCCAGGAGACAATGCAATAATTTAAAACCACACTAAAGGGCCAGTGTATAAAGATTCTACCAGCATTAATAGTGAAAATCTTGTGTGTTAGCTATGGTTCTGCAATATTCTATGTATATATAATTTACAGGTGGTGTAAAATCCAAAATGTCTGACTATAAAATATTTTTTGAGTTTTTGTGTTTATGAGATTATGCTAATTTTATGATTTTTTTTTTGCAAAGGGGGCTGTTTAGGGTTTCATCTTTTTTAATCCCCTAAGCTCCATTATGGGACATCGGACGCTTTTTTATTATTATAATTATTATTATTATTTCAAAAGAAGAAAAAAAATTAAAAGAACTTGCTAAAGTCCAAAGATTTTTATTGCTGCATTTCACACGACTGTGAACCGAATAAATAGCTCCTATTTGGTCTATGAGTTCTGCCACTTTGTTTGTGTTGGCCTGGGGAAAGGCAGGGGGCTCCAGCCCCAGACTTGGGCCAGGCCAGCTGCCTGGCTGTTTAGGCCCCCGGATCGCAGGGACCTGAGAGGAAGAACAGAGTCCTGGGATCTTGGTGACACCAGGCCTGCTCTGGGAAGCCGGCCCCACTCTGCCCCTCGGCTGCCTCCTTTCACTCTCTTTCCCTCCCACGGCCTCCCCTCCGCCTCGGTGCATGTGTGTGTACCTCGGTCCCTCTGCCCTCGGCTGCATGACAGCTAGCTGCCAGCGGCCTGTGTCCCTGCAGCACCGGGCCGGCTTCCTCCCCAGGCCCTGCTGGGTTCCCCACTGCTGGGACCACGGCCCAGGCCCAGGTGAGGTTTGCACCCAGAAGAGGCAGAGAGCCGGCACCCTTTCCTTTCCTTTTTCTTCTTCTTCCCTCTTTTTTCTTTTTCGTTTTAATTTTTTGGAGTGAGTGGCCACTTTTACTGTAGAGAACACTCTTCAAGACGACTGTGTGTATGTGCATACACACGTTTGTGTATGCGTGCACACACAGGCGTGTATGGGCCTCAGTGCTGGACCCTGTGGCTGCCTTGACTTTCAAAGGAACTCAGAGCCCTGCAGGACCTAGAGGAAGGAAGAAAGTGTGTAAATAATCATTTCTTATCACTTTTTGTCTTTTTTTTTTTTAAAGAAAATATACATTTTATTTTTTGAAGGCGTGGTACAGTGTAAATTAAATATATTCGATATATTCCCCACCCGGTACATATATATATATTAAAAAACAAACACATTATCTATATAACTCCACACTGTCTTCTGTTGAGTGTATGGGGAAAGGTGTCCAAATGTCCATCGGGGTCAGAAGGGGACAGCCCGGGGGAGGGTGCCCTTGGCAAGACCTGGGAGCCAGGCTGCTTTCCTGAGGACTGAGGGTGGACTTCTCTCTTTGCCTTAAAACCTCTTAATTTCAAAATCTGCGATAACAGTTTCACATTGTATATAATAGTATAAACCTTTTTGAAAAGGAAGCTATTAAAAAAAGTTGTAATTTAAAATTCTGTGAATGACCATCTGCTGCTTAGGAAACGCAATGAAATGACATGCCTTTTTTTTTTTTAGCAGGAAGCAAGTTTGGGGTTTTTTAGTTTATAAACTGCATTTTACAGGTTCAATATCAAATATTTATAATCGTATGAGAAATGAATGAATGTTTCTACTTACAACTGTGGTTATCAGAATTGTGAACATTCCCACCCCGCATTTTTTGTGTGTTTAAATTCTGAAAGTTGCATTAAATAAAAAGAAACACCTCTTTATTATAAAGCATTGGAGGTCCAAGGTGGAGTGATGGGTTTTTCTAAGTGTGTTTCTGGGTCCAGGGGACCTGCCCTGGGCCACCTCCCCAAGGCGCGGGGCTCTAGCCCTTGCTTGGTCAGAGCACCGTGAGATGCCTAGTCTTGTAGAAGTGGATTGTTTTTTAATGGCATTTTGAATATCTCTCACGTGAGCACAGAACAACCAAAATAATTTGCCCACATTTAATCACTAGGAAGAAGTTTTCGAAAATATGCCTTGATTCCCTTGACTAAATTTTTTTTGCATTCTGCAAAGTTCAACAGGTCTCCTGCTTTCTCCCTGCTCGCTGGCTCCTGGGCGCTGGACTGGAGCTCTGGCCGTGGCTGGCAGAAGAACTTACACTCAATGTGAGACCCATTCGCCTCTTTTAAGTGCCATTTTTTGCTTACTTTTTTTTTCTCCCTCCCCAAAGCAAAAGAGTCAGCTGAAGGATGGGGCTGGCTTTATCAGTGCTGAGCCTTCCTGGGGAGCCCGAAGCAGGCTTCTGGGATCTGAGGGGCTGTGGCTCATAGCCCACCTGCATCACCAACAACTTTCCTTCCTTCCGAACTTGCTTGGCTTGAGAGAAAAAAAAAAGGTTTTATTCTCCCAGTAAGAGACTCAGAGACCCTTGAGGATCCCCTGTGACCTTTTAGGTGTCCCTCCCCCCCTTTCAGCTTCAGGAAACCTGCAGAGAAGCCTGAAGCCGCCACCAAGGCTGCAGTGTCCTCTCTGCCCTAGCCAGGGTCACTGCCCAGGAGCTGGGGTCCCGCAGGCCATTGCCAACCCCCCTCTGCAACCTCTGAGGGTTCTTAGGTTAAAGACAAGACCAGAATACCAGGACGACTTCCATTAAGTCGATTGGCCTCCTCATTTTAATAAAACGCCAATATAGTAACATCGAGCAATCTTTTAAAAAAGATTCTGTTTTTTAAATCATAACACTGCTGAGCAGTGATATACAGCTTTGTGGGGGTAATGAGTTCTCCAGTCCCCAGAGGCGTTCACGCAGACACCAGACTGGCAGTGACGTGGATAATTTTTCTTTTATGTCTCTAATGGGGGACTGAACTGGATGAGTCCTCAGATCCTTAAAGCAGCGGAGATCGCTGATTGCTCCTGTGTCTATTACTTTTTGTTTTTGTTGTTCAACACGTGTAACCTACGCCCCTAATTCGTGGAGAGCCCCTGCTGTGCCAGTCACCCGCCCTGGTGAGGGAGAGTGGAAGCCAGTTTCCGGTCTGCAGGGGAGGGGGACGCTCTGTCCTGGGTTCCTGCGGGCCTCGGCAGCACGAAATGCCTCGGATCTGGACCAGAATTCCAACAAGAGTGTCGGCAGAGTCTGGCCACTGGGCTCAGGCCGGGTGGTTGCCCTGCAGGAGGCGGGTTTCCGGTGTAAGAAAGAGAAGCCCGTTTATAAAGTCTTTGCTCCTTGGAATTGACCGTCTGCCGGCTCCGTCCCTGCCAAGCCGAGTTCACCGGCCTCCACCAGCCGCAGAGACTAGGCAGCAGCCCTGCCGTCCACCCAGGAGGACCCTCCACAGCCGTCCAAAGGCCTGCCTGAGCAGGCGCCCCGGCTGGCTCCTTGGCGCTCAGAGGCCTTCTTCCCCGACCCCAGCCCTGCCAACAGGGCTTGGATTTTAGGGTCTCACCCCCAAGCTGGAGTCTGAATCCAGATCCCAGTGTCACTCCACAGATCCACGGTCGCCTAGGGTGGACCCGCTTCCACTTTCTCCAAAGGAGAGGAGGGAGGAGCCGCAACCGGGAGGACCCCAGCTCGATCATCAAGAGGGCTCCTGCGCTTTTTTTCTTTCTTGCATGAAAAGCGCAAATCCACAAGGGCCCCTAGACAGCGGATGGCGGATGGCGCGGCGGACATCGCAAATACCCAGCCGGTCATGGGCCGTGGAGGGCCGGCGGGGTCGGGGTCGGCGTCGCTTCTGCCTCCACTGGTTTAATATCCCACCTCCTGGATCTCCACTGGCCTCTGAAGCTCTCCCAGCGCCCCTGGGAGGGTCCCAGCTTGGCCGAAGACTGCCGCCTGCCTGTTGGAGCCGCCACGATGGGAGGCTTCTAGCGACTGACCACAAAGGGCCCCGAAGCAATTCCGAAAGCAGGGGTCCGAGGGCGCTGCAGAGGACACCCAGGGGAGGCGGGGCGCCCCAGCTCCTGCATCCTGCATCTCGGCCCCACACCCTCAGGGGCCTAGGCCCTCTCCAGGTGGGCAGTAGGGAAAGGATGGGGCGCTGGGAGGGGTGGCCACCCACCGCCCCTGTATGAATCACAGGGCCAGCTGAGCCGGTGCTGCAGCTCCAAGCCCGCCTAGACTGCGTTTTCATTAAGAACGAGAATACCTCCTTAAACTTCTGCTGCCCGCCCACGGATAAAGCTAAGGCCATTCTTGAAATCACCTGCAATGTAATAATATTCATTAAAGTAACTCCTAATTGTGTGATCTAATCAAGCATGGTGGGCCGGGCCCTTCGCTCTCGCTGGTGAAGAGGCCTACGACACAGCGTTATTATTATTGTTGTTGTTGGTAATGGTTTTGTGCAGGCGCCGGGATGACAGCCAGCAGTTCAGCTCAGGCTCAGTGCCCCCAGAGGGATTTGGGGGAGCCCCTCTAGCAGCAGAGCTTCTCCGAAACCACTTGGTAGTGGCCGGGACCAGCAAGGCCCAGGCCTGCAGCCCTTCTCCGGCCCCAGGCCCGGGAGGAGCGGGAGAGGCTGGGCCTCTCTCTGGCCGGCTGGGGGTAGCGCATTCCGGGGCACGCCCGGAGGTCGCCTGGGAAGACAGAACTTTGGGTTCTCAGTCCTGGCTCCCTTCGGCTGTCTTGCCCACTCCAAGGCCGAGCCCGGCGGAGCGCTGGAAGAAGGAACAAAGGGTCGCAGAGATCTGTCTCCCAGGCGGCCTTTCCACCCCTTCGCGGCCATCGGCCTCCCTGGAGACCCTGGAGCCGAGAGGAGCCCGGAGGAGCCGAGGGCCCCGCGCGCCGGCGCCGCCGCACTCTCCTCCTCCGCAGAAGGGCCGGGTGGGGAGCGCAGGTGGGAGGCGTCCTGCCCGGGTCCTCCTCGGGGCCGAGGAAGGGTGAGGATCCCTGTTCGCCAGGACCGCCTGGAAGAAACCGGGGCGGGCCACTGCGGGCCCCATCTGTCGAGACGGGAAAGTTGGCGGCGCGGGCCGGCGAGCGCTTCGGGGTTCTCGCCTCCCGCCAAGCCCTTTGTCTAGAAGGGGGACTGTCAGGCTCCGTCAGCCGCTTCGCCCTCCTCCTCTCCCCAGCTCTACCCCCTCCGCTAACTTTCCTTTCTTCCTTTCTCTTTTCTCTCCTCTTTGGATGGGTAATCACAGCTCCAGCTGACAGGCGCGCGGGCGGAATTGCAGGCCGGGTTTCTGTGCGCCCCGCCCCGCCCAGCAGCAGACCGGCCAGGGCTTCCCGGGCGCCCCGGCCTGCGCAGTGTGGGGTGCTGCAGCCCAGGACTCCCCGTAGGCCAGAACTTTGTCTCCCGGGGTTGGGGTAGCTGTACTTTCCCGCTCTGGACCACAAAAACAAAAATAGTGCATTCTGGAAACGGTCTAGATTCGGACAACAAGGGAACTGGCCGTCGCTGGCCCTTGGCAGAATTCTATGACGCTGAGGCTCCTAACGATCACTGTGTTCCCCCAAATTTTTTATGGTGGTAAAATGCAGGTAACAAAACTTAGCATCTTAACCAATTCAAGTGCGTGAGTGTATGAGTGTACACTTCAGTGGTGGGTGAGACACACACCCGGTGCTGAGCGGTTATCACAGATGCCCATCTCCGGAACACTCCATCTTGCAAAGCTGAAGCTGTCCCCTCTAAAAGCACTAGCTCTCCGTCTCCCAGTCCCTGGGTTCCTGCCCTCCCACATTCGTCTCTGATTTTGACTACTACGCTTAAGTTCCTCTCTAGTGCCATGACCTCCCGGCTGTGAGAAGGTTCCCCAGTAAAGCATTCCCATCACAACGCAGAGTCTGGTGAAGTCTCACCGTGATCCCCAAGGCTGAAACATCCACATGAGAATTGGGAGCCTCGGGTCACCCACGCGAATGGTGGCTGTGGCCATGCTTGCTTCCTGGCATGTGTTCGTCATTTCCAGAACCCCCCACCCGAGCCTGGCTGTCCCACACAACGGCTTAGCGGCAGGAGTTTGGGGATCTGTGGGGTGTGTGTGTGTGTGTGTGTGTGTGTGTGTGTGTGTGTGTGTGTGTACAAATACTCCTGCAGCATCCCTCAGCACTGAAAGAAGGGACGGCCGGCCTTCTGACAACACACAGCCCTGTGTTCAAATCGCAGCTCAGCGGCACACTAAGCGAGCTAGCGTGCTGCAGACCCCCTGGGAGCCCAGCCATTCTTCTCTCTCACAGAAAGGACATCCACCTAATGGGTTTCCTGCCAGGGCTTTCTGTGTGTAATGAACATAAAGGGCCGGTTCTGAATAGGGGTCTTACGGTCCTCTGTGCCAGTGGCCGCGCCCCCAGCACGGCACAGGTGCAGCTGAGCTTGGGGTTCCTCTGCCTCCCTCCTCCTGCCAGCCAGTCAGGCCTCTCTGCAGCCATTAGGGAGAGAGGCACAGGACTTGGGGCCATGATAGGAGGCAAGGGAGAACAGAAAACAATCTGCCAGTAGAAGTTCAGGACCTTCTAGCACTTTCTGCCCACCCCCATACCCTCTTCCGAAACTTTTTTTTATTTTGTTTTTGTTTTTCAGTACTGGGATTGAACTCAGGGGCATTCTACCTTCGAACTATACACCCAGCCCTATTTTTCATTCTTTATTTTGAAACAGGGTCTCACTAAGTTTCGGAGGGCCTCACTAGGTAGCTGAGGCTGGCCATGAACCCGGATCCTCCGGTTTCAGCCTCCCAAATGCTGGGATTACAAGCGTGCGCCACCAGGCCCGGCTCCCGAAACTATTTGTGTGCTTTGCTATTGCAGAGTGCAAACACCTCCACTCCGTTTCAGGATTTGGGGGTGCTAGGGATTGAACCTAGGGCCTTTCATGTGATAAGCACACCTCTAACCACTGAGCAACCTCCCAGCCCCAGTTCAGGACCCCCCTTTGGTGCTTTTCTTGACCTCAGAATAAGCAAGACTCCCTGTCTGGGGTTTTTGTAAAAGCCCAATAACGGCTCACACCTTGCTTTCCTTTCCAAAGATGTACCCGCCTTCAGCAGAGAGGGTGTTGAGATGAAGTCGCAAAGCACAGAAAGGTGGGCTTCCCATCCCCATGCCACGGGGAGGGCTGAAGGTCACAGGCCCTCGCTGCCCCACCTGCTGGCCCTGCCTCCCCAAACGAGTGGGCGTCCTCGTGGTGCGATGAGCCATTTGTCTAAATGGCGAAGGGTCTAAGTAACCCTTTTAAATTAATTGCTGTTCCTATAGCTAAAAGCATAACAGGCTTTGATTACATGCTAACTAGAATGAAACATAATCCTGAGTTAATTATGTGGAGATAATTTTATAATTATATCATTCAATTTAAGAAGCAATGTGTTGTTAACCTCCGATTTTACCAGGAGTTGAGCAATGATTCGAAAACACCAGCGGCCACAAATGGGCACCTTCAGAAAGACCTCTCAGGCTGTCTCCCCCTCTCCGCACCGGGCTGGCCGGGAGCTGAAAGCTACCTGTGCGTGCCCACCCCCTCCCCGGAAAGTGGAGAAGGCTAAAAACCTCAGACAAAGGGGGCTGTCTGAGAAGCACTGTTTCCCAGAGCTGACCTGCTCTCAAATGCTAAAGAAGGCCATCTGCATTTCTATTCTGTCCTATTCTGTCCGGCTTGTACGGGAAGTAACGCCCAGCAGTCTCCCTCCCTAAGAGTGGGAAGAAAGACTAGTGTAAGACTCGCCCTGGGCCGTGAATGGAGTCCCGGGCCTGGGGCTTGGGAGATGGTCACAGCCCAGTCACCCTCGCAGGTGGCTAGTTTCCGGTCCCGACGCCACAGCGCGCTGGGACCAGGCCTCCGTCACTCCTCCCCCCCTCATCCTTTAAGCCACACTGATGGTGCTGGAGGTCAGGTGACCTTAGAGGTACTGCTCTGGGCAAAAGCTAGGCCTGCTCCTAGGACGGCCCGCCCTTCCAAGCAGTTCTGAGGGATTTTCCCGGGCTGGAGGGCCAGGATAGCAGGTCTGGGTGGGGGGGAAGTGTCCCCAGTCTTCTAAGGTGATGGAGGGCCAGGCAGGACCTAGAGGTTGCCTTAGCTGACCACACGTGGCCGGGAGCCGGCGACCCCACTAGCATCCGTGGAGAGACTGGAATGCCCAGTGGATTTGAAGCCCCAAGAAAACAAAAACAGCACACACACAGAGGAAGAACGGAAGGCTGGCCTGCTGCAGCCACAGCCCAACAGCCAGTACCCAGAACCCCTGCGGCCTTTGTGCCTGGCGCTAGGTGCTAGGCGAGGCAGCCCGGTGGAGCCTCAGGATTTATCCTTCCCCCGCATTTCCACCCAGGTAGGAAGGTCTCTGGGGCAAAGCACATGTTGGGCTCCTTGCTTTTTTGCCCCACAAAGATTTGTGGCCGCTGTGACCCACCCCGGCCCTGTCCCTTCCCCCCACAGGGGTATTTCTATTCGCACTTTTTTTTTTTTTTTAAATGCTTCCTAGTCAAACTTGAATATGCAATGAGGCGCTAGAGCTTTGTGGCGGAAATATAATTAAACTGGTGAAAGATGTAAAAGATGAAGAATGGGGATGACATCAGGCTGATTTCACACTTGGCAGTCGGATAGCTGGGCCCGAGCCGGGCTCTGGCCACGCAAGGCAGATCAAAGTGCTCTGCCCCTGCTAAAAAGGCAAAAGGAGACTTAAGTATGCTAATCCCCAGGACAAATATATTTTAATCTTGTTAGAATACAAGTTAATGCTGCTGCGCAGTGGCTGAACTTGGTCAGACAGTAGAGACCCATTTTTTATTTTAGCTATGAATGAGATAGACCTTTTGGTTTATTCATCAGTAATGAAAGTACGTTTACAAAACGAACGCTTCTTTGGGTTGTGTCACCCCTACCTTGAGCCTTCCTGGCTGGGGGGGCGGGGATTCCAGAGGCTCTGGATGGGACCCTCCCGGACACCATCCCTCCCTCCCCTGTCTTTCTACGGAGGGTCCTGATGGCCGAGAAAGGAGCTCAGCTCATTTGGCAGAGGAGAAACAGGGAAACTCAGAAATTAATTAAAAGATTCTCCAAAGCAATCTGTCTCCCTTTAGGCCTGAGGTTTGACAACCAGACCAATTCCTTTCCGTCGGCTCTCTCACTTCAATTTTTACGATGTCAATTTTCATTACTATTAATTATTTGCCGAGTTCCAACTGTACACTCGGCATTGCCCTGATTAGCGAGAAGCACTCCGGTTCTCACCTCTGTAAGTTTCGATTCCTGATAGATGCCAACGTGCAAGCTGGTACACGTGGTGTGTGTAAAATATGAGGCACACCAAGAAGAAACACACTCGTCTGTAAGCACGATCCTCCCCCCCCCCCGCCCGTTCCCCGCACCTCCCCGGAACAAAACTGTAAGGTTAAATGTTGTACAGAGTCGCAGATATGCCTGAGCAGCTGAGCGTGTGTGTGTGTGTGTGTGTGTGTGTGTGTGTGTGTGTGTGTGTGTGTGAGAGAGAGAGAGAGAGAGAGAGAGAGAGAGAGAGAGAGAGAGAGAGCGCTCAGTGGAGAGGTCATGCAAGGTTAAACTGCCCTGCAGAACCTGCCTGCTGGATATTACTGATGGCAGCCGTCTAAAAGGTAATTCCTGTCTCTCTGCTCCAGGGTGTTAGAATTCCACCTGCCTCGGGCAGAAAACCTGACTCCCACTAAAGTGCACATCAGTCTCTGTGTTCCACCGCTGCCTGGGCCCGGCGGGGGGTTGGGTGCACCAGGAGGATGCAGGAGGTCCCCCAGGCAAGGTGCTGACCCAGCACACACACACTCGCGTGCACACACACCTGCACACGCACACACACACACACACACACACACACACACACATGCACGCACTGTCCTGTCCATTCCTGGTCGCATCCTCTCTGTGGACCAGCACGAGCACACACAACGTTTTCCATAAGCACGCCGCTGGGGAGTGGTAAGGTCCCCAAAGTCCTGGGGAGATAAAGCCAAGAGCAGCCTGGTGGCCAGCAGCCAGACCCTGGAGAGAAGTGGCCCGGGACTCGCCTCCCCATCCTGCAGAGACAGGCTCCCACTTCCTTTGTGTATCTTGCTCCCCAAGCCAGGTCCCCCGGACATCGGCTTATTACGTCTTTCTGTCGTCATAGCAACAACACAGAGCGCCCACTGAGTTCCTACTGTGCGCCAGAGTATCCGAGTGCAAGGTCCGCCATAACCAAGTATGGCCCGCAGCGTGGGGCTTCCACCACAGACGTAGTTACCTGCGTTCTGGAGGCTGCACGTCCCCCAATCAAGGTGCAGGCTGGCCGCTCTTCAGCCTCCCCCCACCCGCCCCGTGGCTGGCAGTCCTTGGAGGCCGGTCATTCCAGGCTTATCACTTTCTGGCTCCGCAGCCATCTCCTCTGTGTGTCTGGGGCGTGGCGGCGCATGCTTGTAATCTCAATACTTGGGAGGCTGAGACAGGGGGATCGCAGGTTCGAGGAAAACCTCAGCAAGTAGTGAGACTCTCATCAACCTAGCGAGACCCTATTTTCCAAATAACAATTTAAAAATAGGGCTGGGGAAAATAGCACGGCGGTGGAATGCCTCTGGGTTCAGTCCCCAGTAACACACACACACACACACACACACACACACACACACCCCTCTGCTAAAAACACTAGTCATCTTGAACTCAGGGTTCACTGTAATTCCGTGTGACCTCCTCTCACTTCCATTACATTTGCAGTGTCTGTGTTTCCAAAAAGTCCTATTGGTAGGTTCCCATGACCTGAATTCAGGGGCTCGCTTTTTTTTTTTTTTTTTTTTGTGGTACTGGGGATTGAACTCAGGGCATTCTACCTCTGAGCTACACCCCCAGCCCTATTTTTCATTCTTTATTTGGAAACAGGGTCTCACTAAGTTGTGGAGGGCCTCATTAGGTAGCTGAGGCTGGCCGAGAACCTGGATCCTCTGGTCTCAGCCTCCCGAATGCTGGGATTACAAGCGTGCGCCACCACACCCGGCTAGGGGGGCTCACTATTTAAACCAGGACAGCCGATGCGGGTGTTTCATGGAGACGGTCCTAAACTGCCCTCCTCACAGCACAGCTGGCACCATCCTTATCACACTGTCTCGAGAATGGGGACTGAGGCTCAGGAATGAGGCTGAGCTGACCGGCGAGCCCGCAGCGGTCCAGGGGGCTCTCGGCCACCGCCTGGCCTCCCCCTCAACATCCCCAGCTACTTCTGTTGTCTGTGACAACGCCGACTTGGCCTGACCTGGCTGGTCTGCATCCATGCACCCCCCACCCCAAGACAGTCAGTCCCCTGCTTCTTGTGCGGGGCTATACCAAGGCAGCGCCCTGCTGTCCTGCCCGGGGTTACTGCTTTTCCTCTCGGTGCCTCAGTTTCCCCACTGGAGCCTGATGATGACAATCGACCCCACCCAGCAAGCGTGTGACAAGGACCCCGTAAGTGAGACACTCGAGGCCTCTGGGCCCACCTGGCATGGGCACGCTGAGCCTCAGCGGGCGTCAGCCGCAGTCAGCGCTCAAGGCTAGTGTTTCTCTTTGCTGATGTTTGCCATTGTTTTCTAGCTAAAATCCCAAATTATAAACATGAAACTCCAAATGCTAGTCAACAGAGGCTGTCCACAAAGCCAAAAAAAAAAAAAACCAGCCAGGCATGGTGGCACACACTTGTAATCCCAGCATTTGGGAGGCTGAGACCAGAGGATCCAGGTTCGAGGCCAGCCTCAGCTACCTAGTGAGGCACTCCGCAACTTAGTGAGACCCGGTTCCAAAATAAAGAATAAAAAATAGGACGGGGGTATAGCTCGGAAGTAGAATCCCCCTAAGTTCAATCCCCAGTACTGAAAAAAAAAAAAAAAAAAAAAGCTGGACGTGGTGGTGCATGCCTTTGGAGGCTGAGACAGGAGTATCATAAGTTACAGAGGCCAGCCTCAGCAATTTAGCAAGACCCTTAGCAAATTAGTGAGATCCCGCTTCAAAATAAAAAGGGCCGGGGGTGTAGTTCCGAGGTAGAATGCCTTTGGGTCCAATTCCCAGTACCAAAAAAAAAAAGAAAGAAAGAAAACCAAAAAAACCAAAAACCAGACAAGAATACCAAAAAATAAAATCTCACTGCTTTTGGTATCATAAAAATACCAAATTATAAACGTTGCGTGTTGCCCACCAGCCATCTGCTCTGAGCACGTCACGGTCCCTCCTCCCGCCTCCCTGAGACAGCGGCATTCTTCACACGGCAGTTGGATGGAACCCGGGCTCTAGACCCAGCGGACCTGCCCTGGAGTCCAGCCCGCCCTGGCAAAGGGGCACAGCACATGGCCGCTCACCCAGCGCCGTTTTCCTGCACGCGGAAAGGAAGAGGCAGAACACATGCTCAGTTGGTAAGGGCCGGCTGAGGCTGCGGCCTTTCAGCAGTACAGATCCCGCTCACTGCCCCTCAGGAGGGCACCCTCTCCCTGGACACATGGAGCCGACCACAGCACCAGCCCTGGGGCTCTATCCCGAGGCTGGGAGCCGGGGTGAGACTGCGGGATGCGGGTCCCGGGGATGTAGGATAGATGAGACAGATGGGAAGGAGAGGTGAAATATAACTTTAAGAACCTGGTGCTAAGCTGGGTGTGGTGGTGCACACTTGTAATTCCAGTACTTGGGAGGCTGAGACAAGAGGATCGCAGGTTCGCGGCCAGCCTCAGCTGCTTAGTGAGGCCCTCTGCAACTTAGTGCGACGCCGTTTCAAAATTAAGAATAAAAAATAGAGCTGGGGGTGTAGCTTGGAGGTAGAGTGTCCCTGGGCTTGATCCCCAGTACCGCAAAAAAAAAAAAAAAAAGAAAGAAAGAAAAAGAAAAAGCTGGTGCTAAAGTTTTTCATACCTTTACTTTCCAAACTTTCTCTCCCAGATCTATCTTTCCCCAATTCCTGGGAAATCTGTAAATCTTAACAACAACAAACAGTAATTGCCCTGTGCACTGTTAACAAGATCTACGATATCTTGAGAAACCTATAATTTAGGGGACTTTCCAGCTTATGTATTGATCAGATAACTGAGACCACACCAGCCTGAGGATCCTAAGGATGACCAGGTCACCAGAAACACCTGTGACCAGGAGCCTGAGGTCATCTCACGCACCTTCTCCTGCCCACCCTTCTCCAAGTTTCCTTTAAAAGAAGAGCCATAGTGCTAAGCGTGGTGGCACACGCAGGCCTCTTGCCGGGCATAGAGGGGGCAGCTGACTCTGGGGAACTCGTCTAAATCAGATGAACTTACAGTTTCACCTCCGCTGACTTAGTGAGAGTGGACTATCATGACCCTCCCACCCCAGAATATACAGCACTTCTCCACCACTGAAGACCCAAACCAGGGAGATTTTGCTTGGTTTTCTGGGTTTTTTTTTTTTTTTTTTTTTTTTTTTTTTGGAGAGCATCCTTTGAGTAACATTTGGGGTTCCCTGTCATTTTCTAGTACTAAGATAGAAGTCTGGGGGAGCAACAGGCCGCCATGGACACAGGCAGCCTGCCCGAGGGCGCTGGTTAGAACCCAGCGAGTCTTCGGTTCGCCAAGCTCTGGGTCCTGGCCTGCGTCCACCCGAGGAAGGAGCAGGGTTTTCCAAGTTGCGCTCAAGTGCCACCTTCTCACCAGGGTTGGTGCCAAGGGGGAGGCCCCTCTAATTTGCACAAAGTCGCTGAGGTCAGTGCAGATGGCGGAGGCAGGAGATGCAGAGGAGGGTGACCGAGAAGGGCAGGACTCCAGGGCCCACGCCTCGCTTTCATGGAAAACACAACCAAGTCAAAACAACACACAAAAGCCACAACCACAAACAACAGCTGTCCCTCAACAGAGTTGTGTTGAACAAAGGAAGGCTGCACACATGTTTATATACAGGCTGTGCATATTATTTTTCTTTTTCTGCGTGTGCTGGGGAGGGAACCCGTGCTCTACCAGGGAGCCCCACGCCCAGCCCTGGGGGATATATTTTACAGCAAATATTCACACACACACACACTGCTGCCTTTTGGGATGAAGTCTGCCCGCAGCCCCTCGATGTGGTGCTCAGGCCTGTGATTAGCCTCCATCACCGGCTGCTCACAGCCATCTTGGCTTCACCTCCACATGCCCCGTTGACTAGTGGGGAACAGGGCTGCTCAGGGAGGCCAGGGTGCCACGCCCGCAATGCTCACCTAAGCTTTGGCAGGCCCATTCCCAGCGGCCGGCCGGGCCTCTCCTCTGATCGGTCGGAGGCTTCCAAAGCTCCTTCTCTGCCACATCTGGGAAGCAGGGACTGGTGTGTTTGGAGCATTCAAAATGATCGTCTGCCCCAGCTTTCGTTTCATTTTGTTTTATTTAATTATTTTTGGTACTGGGGATGGAACCCAGGAGCATTCTACCTCTGAGATACACTCCCAGTCCTATTTTTTATTCTTTATTTTGAAACAGGGTCTCACTAAGTAGTTGAGGCTGGTCATGAACTTGTGATCCTCCTGTCTCAGCCTCCCCAAGTACTGGGATTATAAGCGTGTGCCACCATGCCTGGCCCAACCTTATTTTTTTCTTCTTTATTTTGAAACAGGGTCTCACTAAGTTGGGCACTAAGTAGCTGAGGCTATTTGTTTGTCTGTTTGTTTTTATTTATTTATTTTTTGTGGTACTGGGCATTGAACCCAGGGGCATTCTACCTCCAAGCTATAACCCTGGCCCTATTTTTTTCTTCTTTATTTTGAAACAGGGTCTCACTAAGTTGCGCAGGGCCTCACTAAGTAGCTGAGGCTGGCTGCAAACCTTCGATCCTCCTGTCTCAGCCTCCCAAGTACAAGTGTGCTTCACCACACCCAGCTTCATTTTTTTTTTTTTTTAAATTTTGAAACAAGGTCTCACTAAGTTGCTGAGACTAACCAGGAACCTGTGATCCTCCTGTCTCAGCCTCCCAAAGACTGAAGGTTACAGGCCTATACCACTACACCCAGCCCCAACTTTTTTTTTTTTTTTTAATTTTTTAATTTTTTTTTAGCATGGATTTTTATACATTTCTTGGGTACAACAGGGTTAATCACACATTTTTGTTGGGTACAAGCTAGTACAGGTAAAGACATCCATGCACATATTTCTCATTAACCCTTCCCCAATTCCCACCCATCCTCCCCCTATCTCCTAGTCAGTTTAGTGATTGACTTTG